>ML850143.1:13885-32134 GCA_009831015.1 Picea engelmannii
GGGGGTCCGAAATGGTGATTAAAAAGTGCACACAGATCTACGGTTGTCATGAAGGCACGCAGATGGATGATCTACATGCGATTCCGGACCCCCCCCCACGATCGTTCTTCCTTTAATGAAGGGGGGGGTCCGGAATGAGGTGGGTTTTTCCAGTGGGCCCTATCCCAACGTGTCATCCATCCATTGCATCATGCCTCCTTCGCTCCATGCTACATCTTTCCTTCACATTGCACCTGTCAATTCCTCACCCTTCTTTCATTCACTCATTCGTCAATCTTACCCCTCCATGAATAAACAGACTTAGGATAAAAACATTAGGTTAATAGTCATGATTAAACCTGTTAATAATAATAAATTAATTAACAATCGAGTTAGCATGTTAGTAATTAATCAATTGTTAATTAATTAAGTTAATATTAATAACTAGGTTACTTTTTAGATTAAATAAAACAAATTAATGAAACCATAGAAAACATATATTAAAATAAAACATAAAAATTAAATAAAATGAAAAAACAATAAACAAAATAAAACATATTAAATATAAAAACAAAAAATAAAATATATAACAAAAAGTAATAAAACAAATTAAAAATATAAAAACACAAATATAAAAACACAAATATAATAATTAACATAAAACAAAAACGTAAACAATAGAAATCATATTAAAACGTAACACATAACAAAAAAATATTAAACAAATATTAAAAAACAAAAAAATAAAAAATGAAAACTAACCTAAGTCTACCCCACCCAAGACTCCACGCACCTTCACACATCACGCCCCCATCCACGTATCCCATACATTTTAATCAATGACCATTAAAAATTCCGGACCCCCCCTCACTATCCGGAGTTTAACGAGAGGGGGGGGGTCCGAAATAGTTGTTTTCCAATACCACGCCCCATCCACATGTCGACTCCCTATTCGAACGGACCCCCGCCCCCCCTAAAACCACTTACCACCTCAGGGGGGGTCCGGAATACCACATATCCCCAAAAAAAAAAAACTGATTTTTTCATATTTTTTGCCTATTTTCGCCTGTTCAGCACGTCTTCGTCCAAGGTCGTTTTTGGGCAAGTGAAAATGAATTTTAAGAAATTGAGAGAGGTTTTTCTCCATAATGGGATGAATAACACAAAAACTCTCTCATTTTTTTCACAAGTGCCACGAGAAGGGAGAATCGAAGCTGTCTTTCAGCCTCTTTTTTCGGATTTCGGTTTTTCTGTTACAGTCCCGATCTTGCAGGAGCTGTTACGGCTAGCTGGAGGCAAATTTGGAGAAACCGAAGGAGGTTTTTGTCCATAACATGTCCATATACAATAACCTCCTTCATTTTTTTCCTAGGTGTCACCGTTGAATATAAACACATGTCTTTTCAGACCCCTTTTTCGCAGAAAACCGGTCCATCGTTCATGGCAGACAGTTCCAGATTTTGTGGGATTTGTGGCTATTTTTGGCCGAGGCGGTTAAAACCGACTCTCGAAACTTGTTGGGGGATCTCCCCTATTTTTTCAGAGATGATTTTTAATGTAAAGGTTGATCATTTGAGGACCATGGATTAAAAATTTTGTAAAACAGCTCGTTGAACTTTCAATGTTTATTTCATCAATTCAATGAGACAGTGCTATGATGTAGGATTCTTGTGACTATTTCGAATGGTGATGTGCATCCGTCTGTGTTAATTTGTTTCTCTGTTATCACCATTAATATCTTCCTCTGAATTATTCCAAGAATATTAAACACAAAATTGGTTTTAATGCACCCTCTGTCTCTGGCTTGGTATAGTTTTTTATGTTTTCCACTGAAGATTAAACTCAGAATTCTTAGTTGCTCTGTGTTTAATTTATTTTCTTGACCTGTTTCGTCTCACCCATTTCATTTAAATTAAAGGATCTAGTGAGTTGTCTACCTTTCCCTACAAATATTAGCCTGTTGATATATATTTTTTATTATTCGTTGCAGTGACTCCATAGCCCATGGCCCTTTTCTCCTGCTCCAACCAAACCAATTAAAAAATCCAAACTCTGAACCGATTAACTAGCCTAATATTCTCTTCAAACAAAGTTATATCAAATAGAGAGATCCCTCTCTGAGTCTTGGAGGGATAGATACAAGTCTCGAAGTGGTTTTGTTGTTGCCTCTGTGACTGCCTCTTCAGCCTTGGGCAAATTACAGAGGTCTAACAGAATGGCGACTCCACTGGGGAACTCCCCAGTAGTACACTTCAAAGCTCCAGATCTGATCACTGATGGTGGACATTGACCAGACACAAGAAGGCTGAGATCATTCACCTGGCGAATCCAATCAGCTCCAGACAGTGCCAACTCAAAGACTCCACTGGAGGAAGAACCTAAATCATGGCCAAGCAGCCTAGAAAGACTACGTACTCAAGCTCAAATTGCATTCAAGACATCTTTGGTTTTATCTGCAATTATGTCTTGTTTTTTTCTAAGCCTGATCAAAAGTATATTGCTGAAGATTACTTTGACCATCTATTAATTGATGAGTCTCAAGAGATTATATCCCCAATTGTAGATTATGTACATACTCATACACCTGTGCACATCCCAGATGCACCTGTAGAAGTTCTAGTGAGACATAAGCCTCCTACTTTATCTCTTATTCTTGCTAAACCTCCAGATGGTTGTAAGCCTCTTGCTTCACCTTATATACTTGCCAAAGTCCCAGACTGATACCAGCCTCTAGATTTTCCTCCCATTCTTCATGACCTCCCTGCAAATTACATCAATAATTTGCCCAGGTTTGATGGAGAGAATCCCAATATTACTGTTGAAAAGCATATCCAAAGTCTTGAGGATTTTCTTGACCTTTTTGAGGTAGAAGATGATGATGTCTGCATCAAAATGTTTGCCCTATCATTGGGAGGTGAATTCAAGAACTGGTTTAGAAATCTGCCAGCTGCAAGCATCAGAAATTTTCATCAGTTCATGCAAGTTTTCTTGGATAGGTGGGTGGTCATGGGAAATGTTTTCCTCATCATAGAAGAGTATGACCACTTGAAAAGAAAGCCAGGGGAGACAATAAATCAGTTTTTAGCCAGATTCAATAAGGTATATCAGGCAATACCTGCTGATATAAGGCCACCCCCAGGATCAGCTCACTTGCATTACCCAGATGCCTTCGATCCCGAGATAACATTTCAGTTAAGAGAAAGGAACACTGTAAGTCTTGAAGAAATGCAAAAGGTTGTCATTGATGTGGAGACCAACTTGATGATCAAAAGTTCAAAGGTAAAGAACAAAGAAAAGGAGCAGTTGAAATCTTCAGAAGCTAAACTGGACAATTTGGCCAGTGCCATGGAAAATATGATGCAAAAGATTAACATAAAAGAGGAGCTTGTTATCCAAAGACATCATGTTCCATTGATTTCAGAGAAAGAAACGGTCATAGTTCCCAAACATTTTTCTGCTCATCCTGGGTACCATGTTTTGAATAATGATTCGTTCATGTATTCAATTCACAACACAGTCAAAGATGAAGCTCCATCTCAACTTATAGAGGAACAACCAGCTGACATGATATGCATGTTCAATAGCATTACATCCATGGATGATTTACCCAAGTGTGACTAATGTGATGATGATCATAAAGCTGAAATAGAGGTTGTCTGTTCAAAGAAACCAGCAGCATGTTGTTGGCACGAGGAAGATCAGTTGCAACTCAAATATGACAATCAATCTGCACATGGAAATTATGACAGCAATGATCAATGTGCAGAAAATCTCAAAGTAAGTGAAAACACGTTGCCCTTATGTTTCTCAACTTTTCAATTTCTGAAAAGAAGCTCTAGGCCAGTTGTAAATAGTGAAGACAGAAATTCCTCTGATCAATCATTTGATGATGCCATTAAGGATATGGAGGTTGTTCTAAACCCAGAATCGTAGCCCTTGAACTACATTGATTTTCAAATTCTTGATGAAATCTTAGAGCCTGAGACAAATTCTGAGTTAATCCACAATAAATTTGTACCATTTTGCTTTAATTCATTTCAAGTTTTGAAGGAGACTCTTGGACAAGTGTTGAAAGATAAATACATAAAAGGTCAGGAAATTTCATTTGAATCGATGAAACAGTCTTGTCAGTCTTTTCAGGATCCAATAGTTGATCGGTTGGATGGCCTGTGTGGCCAAAATCATTCTTCATTCACCAATCACGAGATAAAAAGTTGTTATGATAGGGATATGATTAGACAGTCAGCTACAGGGGTGTGTTCATCAGAAGTCACATTACAAAGCCCATCAGAGCAGTTGCAGCCATTTTAGGAAATGCATGAGGATGAAAATAACATATATACAGTGCCAGAGCTGCCATCCAAAAATCAAGGAACATGTCATTCCTACCTTTATCCTATAGCTACCTCTATGGAGATTTTTTTCACTGTAGAGCCTCAATCTATCTCTGGCAATACTTTTGTTCTTCTAGATTGTCGAGGTCTCTATGGTAAATATCAATCACGTTTTCAGCAGTGGCCTTTTCACTTTGCAGTTTTGAGTCAATGGGCAAAGGGTCAGGCTGCCTTTTTTACTGTGCAAACAAGCAGTCAAGCAGTCCACTGGTCTCAGAAGCTACTTGATTGGCTTCATTAGAATTTTTGTATTATTTGATTTAATAAAGTTATCAGTAGCATAGGGTAGGTAGGAGAATGTGAATAAGCTCAGCATTCTGATTATCTCTTTTTCAGCAGTGTTCATTTGATTTGGTTTTAGTTGCAAGATCAAAATAGGTACAGGTTGCAGAATAAGATTTTGGGATCAGCCCAATGGATAAAGCATCGGTCCGCATGATTCATAGGTCTGTGGTTCTTGACACTTCCCAAAAGAGCTTCCATCCCCAGGTGGACCCACTGCTATAACCCTATAATTCATAGGATCATTTGTTGACAAGAAATTTTTCACTCTGGGTGTATAGGTTTGCAAATAATATTTCATCTCTGCAAATTATTTTCAAAGGAAGCAGCGCACAAAACCCACCAAAATTGCTAAATCCTAATTTTTTGCTGCATTCGCGCCTTGGGAATAAAGAATGCGCTTAGATCGATGATCGATCCAATGGCGCGTAGATCAACGGCTGACAGTGGATTCCGGACCCCCTCGATTGTTCTNNNNTTTAATGAGGGGGGGGGTCCGAAATGAGGCGGGTTTTTCCGGTGGGCCCTATCCCAACATGTCATCCATCCATTCCATCAGGCCTCCTTTTCTCCATGCTACATCTTTCCTTCACGCTACACCTGTCAATTCCTCACCCTTCATTCATTCACTCATTCGTCAATCTTACCCCTCCATGAATAAACAGACTTAGGATAAAAACATTAAGTTAATAGTCATGATTAAACATGTTAATAATAATAAATTAATTAACAATTGAGTTAGCATGTTAGTAATTAATCAATTGTTAATTAATTAAGTTAGTATTAATAACTAGGTTAGTTTTTAGATTAAATAAAACAAATTAATGAAACCATAGAAAACATATATTAAAATAAAACATAAAAATTAAATAAAATGAAAAAACAATAAACAAAATAAAACATATTAAATATAAAAATAAAAAATAAAATATATAACAAAAAGTAATAAAACAAATTAAAAATATAAAACACAAATATAATAATTAACATAAAACAAAAATATAAATAATAGAAATCATATTAAAACGTAACACATAACAAAAAAATATTAAACAAATATTAAAAAACAAAAACATAAAAAATGAAAACTAACCTAAGTCTACCCCACCCAAGACTCCACGCACCTTCACACATCACGCCCCCATCCACGTATCCCATACATTTTAATCAATGACCATTAAAAGTTCCGGACCCCCCCTCACTATCCGAAGTTTAACGAGGGGGGGGGGGGGTGTCCGGAATAGTTGTTTTCCAATACCAACCCCCATCCACGTGTCACCTCCTTATTCCAATGGAACTCCCCCCCCCCTCTAAAACCGCTAACACCTCAGGGGGGGTCCGGAATACCACCTATCCCGAAAAAAAAAAACGCTTTTTTCATATTTTTTGCCTATTTTTGCCTGTTCAACACGTCTTCGTCCAAGGTCGTTTTTGGGCAAGTGAAAATGAATTTTAAGAAACTGAGAGAGGTTTTTCTCCATAATGGGATGAAGAACACAAAACCTCTCTCATTTTTTTCACAAGTGCCACGAGCAGGGAGAATCGAAGCTGTCTTTCAGCCTCTTTTTTCGGATTTTCGGTTTTTATGTTACAGTCCCGATCTTGCAGGAGTTGTTACGGCCAGCTGGAGGCGAATTTGGAGAAACCGAATGAGGTTTTTTTCCATCACACACCCATATAAAATAACCGCGTTCATTGTTTTCCCAGGTGTCACTGTTGAAGAGAAACACACGTATGTTCGGACCCCTTTTTCGCAGAAAACTGGTCCATCGTTCATGGCGGACAGTTCCAGATTTTGTGGGATTTATGGCTATTTTTGGCTGAGGAGGTTAAAAACGAATCTTGAAACTTGTTGGGGGATCTCCCCTATTTATTCAAAGATTATTTTTAATGTAAAGTTTGATCAGTCGAGGACCATGGATTAAAAATTTTGTAAAACAACTCGCTGAGCTTTCAATGTTTTTTTCATCAATTCAATGAGACAGTGCTATGATGCAGGATTCTTGTGACTATTGCGACTGGTGATGTGCATCCGTCTGTGTTAATTTGTTTCTCTATTATCACAATTAATATATTCCTCTGAATTATTCCAAGAATATTAAGAACAGAATTGGTTTTAATGCACCCTCTGTCTCTGGCTTGGTATAGTTTTTTATGTTTTCCACTGAAGATTAAACTCAGAATTCTTAGTTTCTCTGTGTTTAATTGGTTTTCTTGACCTGTTTCATCTCACCCATTTCATTTAAATTAAAGGATCCATTGAGTTGTCTACCTTTCCCTGCAAATATTAGCATGTTGATATAGATTTTTGATTATTCGTTGCAGTGACTCCATAGCATGGCCCTTTTCTCCTGCTCCAACCAAACCAATTAAAAAATCCAAACTATGAACCCATTAACTAGCCTAATATTCTCTTCGAACAAATTTATATCAGACAGAGAGATCCCTCTCTGAGTCTTGGAGGGTTAGATCCAAGACTCAAAGTGGTTTTGATGTTGCCTCTGTGACTGCCTCTTCAACCTTGGGCAAATTACAGAGTGCTAACACTCCTTACCCCTGTTGCGTCCCTCGACATGTGTTCCTTCTAGAGTGATTATATTCCATCCAGTGAAGATCTCTTGGAATCCATGACCAAGTTTTTTCCCTTGACATGGTGTCCTTCCAGAGAATTATCCTCTTGGAAGCCATGATCAAGAAGAATCTACGAGCATAGTTTCTCTTCTCTGTGGAAAGCTCATTAAAAATGAAATAGAGATCACGAGCATAGTTTCTCCTCTGTGGAAATCTCGTTAAAAAATGAAACAGAGGCCTTGAGCATAGTTCTTTTCCTATGAAATAGTCACCTCTTTTGAGCCTTCTTTTCATCCACCTTTCTCCTTTTTCTCATCTACTAGATAAATTGGTGACAACCTCAAAGTTGGTGAACGAGATGAAGCTTGGAGGGCATGTCTCCAACCTTTGATGATCATTCTAGAGTTAATCCACTAGCTTTTCAAGCTAGGGGCATACCGAGCTTAGTCTTTGTTCTTTCTCGTGCTCGTAAATACATGAGAATGAATCCAGGTACACTTTTATCTCTTTTTCGGACCTGTATGGATACACGAAAAAGGAACCCCCTGGAGTCTCCTTTAAGCTCTTTTCAGACTCTCTAAACATGAAAATATTGCTGAGTGATCTTGCCTCCTTTCACACTCATTAAAAGGTTCGAAAGGGCGTCTTTCAAGTGATAATTTATCTCTTTTTCGGCCTCGCGATACTAACATTACGAAAAAGGACAACCTTGGAGTCATCTTTAAGTTCTTTTCAGACTCTCTAAACATGAAAAGATTGTTGAGCGATCTTGTTCTCTTCACGCTTGTTAAAGTATTTGAAGAAAACATCTGTTGAGGGATAGTTTATCTCTTTTTCGGTCTCATCAGACTACTTTATGAAAAAGAAACTGAGAGAGTTCTCTTTTAAGTGTTTTTCTAGACTCTATAATCCTGAAAAACCTTCAAGTTTTCTATCTTTGGACTCGTTAAACAAACATCGACAGGACCATACGAGATCAAACCCTTACTTCTTCCAGTTCGTTTGATCTACCCGTGCCAGTCCATGTTCATTTAATCTACCAGTTACATCCCTGTGTCTGTTTCATGTCGTTGATGGGGGATACAACAAGGCCCTCCTTCGATGAGTCTATTCTTGTCGAATTCAACACATTATCCAGGAACTAGACTTAGAAACCAATTAGTACTTTGGGACATGCATGCTTCAATGGCAGGCCTCCTCACATTCAATAATGGGTTTACATCATTGACCTCTGGCCGGATGATTCCACGGATGTTCAACTTCAGCTCATCCATTCACATTCATTGGAATGTACTAGGGTACCTTGGGAATCATTGACATCAATGGTGATCTCCCTCACGCTTGTTAACGGTTTACATCATTGACCGGTAATCAAGCGGTTTCTACCATGTTCGACATCAGAACATCTATTCACATGTTTAGATTCGTACTACATCAGGATCGGTAAGAAGACCCTGGGTTGAGTGATCACTCTGATATGTACTTTTCCCAGGTTGCGACGGAGTTTCTTTTGAACAATGACACATATACTGTTACATAGATCCGCTTTGTATTTGTCGTGGCTATGTCTTGTCATCTTGTAGATCCACTGTGTATTTTTTGTGGCTATGATCAGTTCAGGTCATGGGAGTATAGATCCACAGTGTATTTTCAGTGGCTATACCTTTTATCAATATAATTATGGATCTGTAGTGTATTTTATGGCAGCCATATCTTGCAAGTCTTGATCACCCAAGCATAGGTATGCCTGCCTTGGGTTTGAAGCATGTCATAATATTTGTTGGATGTTTGTTTGCAACTTCTATCAGGTTCTCCAAGTCCACACTCTTTCTTTAAATATTCGTAAAGTGTTTCGGCCATCATACTCTCTTCTGACCTCACACTTTAGGGGGCATTCTGTTACACATGAAATTTTCACACCTAGGTACCTCGCCCTAAGTGTCATAAAGTGTCATATAAGTGTCGCATACACCTTGACACCATGAAATAACCTATGTCACAATCCCTAGTCAATGTGGAGTAGGGATATATTACATGAAGGCAAAAAATACTAAGTACACATGAATTATTATTAATATTCATGGAAAAGAAATTGATTAAATGAGAGAATTATGTGCACATGAATTATTATTAATATTCATGAAAAAGAAAGTAATTAAGTGTGAGGATCCACCTCACATTTGGTTTCTTATTTTTTAGGGAAGGTGGAGGATCTCATGGATGGTTGAAATATTTCTTCATTAAAATCCTTGAGAGATATTTCCTCTCCAAAATCCTTAAGAGATATTTTCTCCCTAAATATCTTAGAGATCCCTTTCTTAGTGGATCTGATGAGAGATCTTCTCCATGGTGGTTAAACCTCCAAATCCTATATAATGAGGGGTTTCCATGGAAGAGGGGGAATGGAGATTGAGAATTATACCAAACTTATGATCTCATGAGTGGTATGTCATTTGGAGCATCAGCATTCTACATGTGGACTGTTTAAGCAAGGGTTTGGACAAGGGGAACTTGATGAAGCTACTACACTCACATATATGGTTGTAAGCATTGTTCTTTGTTGTTCTCTTTAATATAATATGATTGGCTTGTTTCTTTCAATTCTGTGTTTGATCTCACATGAATTCGTCTTTAATAGATAGATCTATTTCAAGCTAATCTCAGTAGAGTAGGAAGTTGGTTGTACTTTTGTTTGTCTACGGGGCTTGTAGAGGAGCTTGAGATTGGATCTCGACTCGGACTGTGCAGGGACAAACACCGGTAAAAGGTATTTCTTTCCTCCTTCCTCCTCACACATCAGTTTATTTAGATCTAAAAGGAAGTCAGTGTCCATGATAAGCATCTTCTGTCTTAAGAGTTAAGAGTTTAGCTCTCAAGAGGAGATCTACCTATCCGTAGGGAGATTTTCCTTCAACAAAGAGGAATAGGATCTTGGATGGCTTTATCATAGGGAGGAGCACAAATCAACACTTCATCATCATATTTGATATTTTCAGGCTCTTTCTCTTCAACCAGGTCCTCATTATCTTCAGTAGAATCATGAATAATTTCTTTCTCTTCCTCATGGGATTTGTAACCTTCATCAAGATCCCTCTCCTCAACCTCATGTTGATTGATGACTTTCTCCCACCTTTTCAGGAATTATTTAACGAAGTTCTCAAAGGAAGTTATTCTCTCCAGACTAAGAATATATGGGGTATCTTTGGGGTCATCAATCTTGACTTCTGTAACAAAGGAATGTTCTTCCTTGGATGAGAAGATGTTGGCTTCGACTTCTATGGCAATGTTACAAGCTTCTTGAATTGATCTTGGGCCCTTTTTATCAAGCAGGAATCATGATTTTCCTAAGAATGCCCTGATTTAGAGGAAAAGGAGGAACTGGGGTCCAAGACGATATGTTCTAGCGAGTTGTCATGACATCTTCTAGAACCTGGTATGGAACTCTCTAATGGTCTCATTTTCATTCTTATTTATATAATTAAATATGTCTAGTAATAAGCTAGGATTCACTTTGATATTCCATCTCTTGAGGAAGACTTCTTCTTATTGTTCCATGGATGTGATGTTGGAATTAGGAGGACTATTATACCATTTTCTAGCATTTCCATGAAGAGTGGCAAAGAAGAGTTTCGTTGCCAAATATTTAGCATCATCACTAATAGGATGGAGTTGAAATAATGCCCAAAAATCATTCATATGGTCTTTAGTGTTATCCTCGTCACTACCAATGAACTTAGGGAGCCACTTCTCATACCTTGGAGGCATTTGTCGAGCATAACCCAGAATATCACTCATATCCAAGGGTTTAAAATTACTTGGGTCCCATTGAGAAACCATGGTTGGCTTTGTCATTAGTGGAGTCGCCAGATAATTCTTCTAGGGATCATCAAAGAGTGATGGAATCACCATCAGGGGAGTCACCAGGTAATCTTTGTAAAGTAAAGGCTTTGACAACAGCTTACCGAAAATGTGTCATTTGAGGAAAATTGACTCGATGTTCCCCAACAACAGTGCCAAAAATGTTATTGCACAATATGTACTTGCCCAATTCCCAACGAAAGTGAGACAATATTGGCATAAAACAAGGGGTAATCCTATCACTTTCACCTCAATCGGATACCCCTTTTTATTTAGGAGAAGGATAAATACACTCCAAGGGAGACGTCCTAAGACCTAGTGGTTTGATGAAAGGAAAAGGATAAGGTAAACCACTTGTCTCTCTAGGTAACTCAAATCATATTTTTGTTATTAAGCTACATCTTGGGGGATGACGCAAAGGGTAAAATAAGTGCACCTTCCCTTAACCAACATACCATGTAGATGATATAGCAGTTTATGAGCAATAATGATATCAACGCTTCAACAAGAACTTGTAATGAAATTTGCTAGTAAACAAATGTATGTAGAAAAATGACAAGTCTATAACAATATTTAATACAGTGATAACAATTGCAATATATTCTAGAAAATGCACTTGTTTAGACAATATAACAAGATATTTAAATCTTCAAATGATAATACTTTGTCAAATGTGAGTTCTAGAGATGTCTTAACCATCAAATAAACTTTAATAAGCTGCTAAAGATGGTTGTAACAAATGATAATAACAACAGCAAGTTAGAAAATTCTAAATTATATTAGTAAGTTAGGTCAAGTTAGTAGGGTAGCAAGTAAAAGTTGAGTTTAGGTTGATAGTTTGTCAAGGAGATGAGGAAAGAAGACTAGTGCCTTTCAAGAGGGTAATGGAGTCAAGGATGGCAACTCTCTTCTATGGCTAATAACAAAGATGATTATGCTCAAATCTAAGAGGGAAAGGAAACTTAAGAGAAGTAGTACATGTTATCACACAAACCATAGATCACGTAGAGACCTTCACAATCCCAATCGATGGACAACAAACTAGGACTACAACCCATTGTCACCTTAGGAAGGGTCTAGAGTGACCCCTAAGGGAAGACTACGGGTGGTCTAAGGAAGTCCTAAGGGTCATGATACAAATCTTGGAAGGATAGGATAAAGAAAAGAGGTAGGAAGGAAAGGAAGAAAAGGCAAAGAGGATGGATGAGAAAGCCCCAAAACCCGTAAGGGTAAACAATCCAAGGTCAACCTATGCACTACAATCCTAATCCTAAGTACAAGCCCCGCCAATTAAATGATTAAACAAGTGCAAAATTAATTATTTTCTTATGCAAGTAAGAAATTGAAGAAATTTAACAAGTGATATCCAATGGACAACCAGTTACATTATCATCAACACAATCATTCATCACATGTCCATGTAAGCACAAGAGAGAAAAAATTATTAAACACTTGAATTAATCGGCATTAACATTATATCATATCAAAAGAGATAAATAAAAAGTGGAAATTCAAGATCTAGATACCAACAATATTTCCACAATTTACCCAATTTATGCTAGTAATGTAAAATGGCACTTTAACAATGTTTACTAAGTGACAAAGTAACATGTAATAGATCTGATATAAGTCTAAGACAACATTAAAATCAGCAGTAAAATTAAGTCCAAAGTTACTAATTAAACACTTAAAACAAGTCTAGAACAGTTAGTAATAAACTAGGAAAGTAAAGCTAGCAAACTAATCTACCAATCGGGTTTTAAGCTAAGCTAAATTGAACTGAAATTTTCTGCGTTAAATCATCATTATGGCTGTAGAATTCAATTAGGTACAGCATAAAATTAAATTACCAAAACAGCAAACTAATTAGTCTAGGTGATAGATCTTTTGATTCTCTTTAATTTTGACTATTTACTTGCTAAATTTGACCAAATAGAACCTAAGATTTAGTTATCAAAAGTTTTGGAACACTTTATGAACATAAACCAGATCTAATATGTCAATTTGCAACAGTGATATCAGCCAACAAAACTAATTTAAAACCCGCGAATTAACCTCTAAAATCAGCAAGAGTACTTAGGCAAAATTTAGAAGAAACTAGGATACAAAAAAACTATCTAAACTGGCCTATTAAGTTAGAGTTAGATGAACTAATCTGAATTGGTTTTTTCTGTAGTAAAAATCATCCTTATGGCTATAGAATTCATTAAGGTACAACATAAAATCTAACCATCAAAATCCAAATATATTATGCTAGATTTATAGATCAGCTAGAGGGCTTCAAATTTGACTATTTATTTGCTTAAATTGACCTAGGAAAAATCGAGATCTATCTAATCTAGGGTTAATAACCTAACTAGGGTAAAATTTGTGGCAAAGAGAATGAAATAAAGAGGTTGGAATGCCTCAAATGAGGTCGCCCAAGTGGGAAAAAGAGTTTCCCTAGTGGGGATATTTATTCTTTGTTGTCAAATCTACGCCTTGGTGGAAAAACTTTCTTCCGAATGCACAATTTCACATTCTCTAGTGTAAGATCAGTGCCTTAGTCTCTTTGGGTATGGAGTCAAAGCTTGTAGGAGAGGCTAGAAAGTCCCAAGAAATAAATCTCCATCATAGTTTGTAGGGTTAGCTATCCTGCAAGAGGGTTAAAAACAACAAGACATCTAGCAAAAAATTCATAAGATGATAAAACCTGCAACAAAGTTGTTAGTCTCCTAGTATTTGCCACAAATCTTACCAATCAACTAGATCTAGGGTTGTAGAGATTAATCTATCCCTAAACTTAGATTAAATCAAGCACATGAATAATATTAAATGCATAAATGGACAAATAAAACTATAAGTCTCTCACCCACTAACTTGAAGAAGAGTATACCAAGAGCATTTGCACATTAATTATCCATCCATGAGCATCCAAAGTATTGCAAGCATCCATCCAAGAGAAAATCGATTTATCTCAAGAGAACAAGAACACAAATGTAATGAAAATCTCTAGTGCAAAATGAGTAGGATTATTTCACTACAAGAAAGCATTACAAAATGAAATCAAGTGAGGAGTATTTATAGATCCTCCTCAACATGATTTTGTCCACATACTAACCCACTTTAGGGTTTTCTACCAAATTAAATTTAAAATAATAAAAATATTCTACGTAACTCACTTACAATTAATTTTTTACCATTTAAAATAATTGACTTAGTCACAAATGGTCAAAAATAAATTCTTAGATTAAATAAAAGTGGTTAATCCACCATAAAGTCATTAATGACCTAGGAATACCAAAAATAATTCAAAAATAATCTAGACAAGTCACTTTATGACCACCTTGGACCATATTTTAATTGAATTTTATTTTAAATGGTCAAAATACAAATAAAAGGTGAGTTTCTAGATCTAACTAACTCCCAAAAATAATAATAAATGTGTTAAATCCACCTAACAAGTCAAAATTGGACTAGGAATACCAAATGACCTCCTCCGTAATTAATGGATCTCCCCAAAAGGTGCCTCCCAAGGAAAACTAATGCCCTCGATCCTCTCAAAAATGCAAGTGGAGAAGAGTGGTGAGCCTCCCAAGGCTAGTGAATGCATGGATCTAATCACCATGAAGAAAAATAAGTGGAGTGACCTCCTCTAAGTGGGAAAAATCATCATCAAAGGATATCGACCCCTGTAACATTTGTAATATGCCTACAAAGTTGTAATAGAATGACACATGGAAAGGACTTGTAGGACAAAATAGGACATGTGCATCTACAAGAAAGAAAGCCTAATAATCACAGTAAGATAAACCAACATAATATAAAATCCATTAATAGTTAGTCCATCACACTCCTTTATCCTAGTTGACACAAGCTAAGAAAGTTGTACTTTTTTCATAGTCAAGGTATGGGAAAATCATCAAGGAATCCCAGTAGGCTAATTCACCCTAACATAGAGAGGTTGGTTCCCAGGAAATGAGTCTTATAAGTCACGGATGAATAATGGGGAAAAACATAGTAGGTTAATTTCAAAGGTGTTGGAAGTTTGACACACAGGGTTCGTAGTATCTCAATCAAAGGTGCCTTTGGGAATGAGATACGACCATTGGTTCCTGTTATCCGTGAGGCTCAAGTCATATATTATCCTTTTACCATGACATCACATGGAGGAAATACCCCAGAGAATATGTAGCTCTTTGGTGATATTTTCCATGTGTGACAACGTTCTTTATTTTTTCTTTTTCTTATGATTTTTCTTTTACTTTATTTTTCTTGGCTATCTCATGTTGAAAAACACGTGCTTAAATTGCTTCAAACACCCCAGAGAATATGTAGCACTCTAGTGATGCGTTCACAAGTGTTATGCAGACTGGACGAGTCTTTGAGCAGGTAACCATGGTTGTATTTTGCTAGCCACCCCCTAGGGATTTATCCCATAGAAAGAGGAACAATCATGTCCTCAATCAAAACAACCAAACACCAGAAGTAGTGGGAAGGATAGTGAGATATGAATATGGAAAGTGAAAAGTATGACACTGACTAATCCAAAAATAAGACCCATTGTGTACCCCTTCTTCCAAAAGGATTCCTAAATTTTCCAAGAGACCAAGAAAACCACCCAGGTATGTCTAGGGAAAAAGTATAACCAACAAGCTAATGTCTCATGACCAAGAGGAATGATCTGCACTAATCTAGAAATGCCTCAAATATTAAATCAATACTCACTATGGTTAGAGTCTTACCAACTTGTAGCATGTCCATGGGATGTCCAACAAGCTCGTCCAATGTCATGGTGCCATCCACTACTCAGTTGTTGCCCAAAATGTGCCCAAAAATAAAGGAGGGGTCCATGCTGGACACCATCAAGTACTACTCATTTGTTGGCATTCCATGTCTGCAACCTAGATTCCTCTAGATACCATCTCTAATATAGTTATCCACAAAAATGGGGATAACAGTACCTTAAGTCCTCCTAGGCTCTTGAACTTAAGAAGGAGGGTGGCTAGGGTGTAGGCTCTTCTAGGCCCTAGTGCCTCCTTCTCCTTAGACTTGTTTTGCATTAAAATATTACGCAACAATAACTTGATCACAACCTCTAAAGTGCTAAAACTTTAGGGCTTTATAGGTTTAACAAATTACTAGATCAATTCAATAAAGCTTGGAAAATATAAAGCAAGGAAGTAATACCTTAACTTCCTTAAATTATAGCACTAATTAGGAATGCAATTTCATAATCCCATATGAGCAAGTAAACCATACATTTGACCATTCAAAATAAATGACAAAAAATATAATTTACTTACTTGCACCAAGAATGATCATGCAAAACAATACTGTATTTCCAAAACACTTCATAAAATTGATCCAAGTTGCCAAAAAATGCCTCTAAGAGAGATGTGCCTCACTAATTAAGCCAAGTACTCCTCAATAGGGAGAAAATTTCAGTCCCCATGTCTCCAAAGGACAAGTTATTATGAAAAACGAATGTACTTTTTGTTTATTTATACCAAAATTTGACCTTTAATTGATTTAGGTCAAAAAATCAGGGTTGACCCTGAACAATTATTACAAAAATTAAATTCACATAAAAATGAAGTATAAAACCCTAAAAGGGTGACGCCATGCCCTTCCTAGGGTGACCTTGAGCCTTCAATATGGACATCCAACCTCAAGTGGTGGAACATTGGGCCTCCCAAGGCCTGGTCACACCGTCAACTGCCAAACATTGTGAAAAATTTCCTCCTCCACAAGAACACCACTACAGAAATCCCTAGCCCCTTTAGGATGACGTCATGGACTAGGTGGATGGTCTTTAGGCCTCTCAAGGCCATCATCCAAGTGAGTGAAGGTAGGGCTTGTCCCTCTAGGATATGCCAGAGTGCCTTCAAAGGAAACGACTTCCTCCTTCATGGTACAAGTCAACAATCACCATCATGACCCTTTCTTCGGATCTCAACATCCATATGTGGTCTCTAGGCCCTCATGAAGGTATGAACTAATCATCCCCTCATGCATATCCATCCATCGGGAAAAGTCCTGCAAAGACAAAAAATACACCCTACAGGGGTCCATAAGTCACAATTATCATGGCATGGAAATCACATCTAATATTCAAATCACCCTAACATGTGCATTAAACCCCCCTAACCCAAACAAATACCTAAAGAAGCTATGAAACTTGCCACATTTAGGTTTGGAGAGGGTCTCAAGATGCCCTATTGGGTCAATCCTCCTTAAGTTTAGGGTTCTTCCCAGGTGGAACCAATCCAATCCATGTATGTGTATGAGGTGACATGAGGTAGACCTTTGGGCATTGGGTGCATGTGATAGTGGGAATTGTAGAGTCTTACCTATGGGATCCTTTATGTAGAGTGAGCTACACCTTGTCATAAATGCAATTGTTTCCAAGCCCATTTATCTCCATTTTCATTTTTTAAGATTTTCTCTTTTATTTTCTTTTTATTGTTGCAAGGACATAGTTGGGGCCATTGTCTTGGCTTGGTGACCAGGGGTGACAATGTCAATCACAAACACTTCACGCAAATGATAGTCTTGGCTCGTGATGAGACCCCCTTTCTATTAGTTGTGCAACTAAGAGCCATTACCCTGGCTTGGTGACCATACAATGATAATTTCATATCATTACACGTTCATGATTGTGATAGGTCAACTCATGATGAGACCTCTTATCCACCAACTAGGACCTTAAAAATTTTAATTTGTTCTTTATGGGTCCCCTTTTCTTACTGAGAAGTGTTTCACTTCTTTGTCAGGAATCCCTAGGTGAAGCATCTCAAAGGTTTCAAATTTGTCTCTTAACTCTTGCTAGTTACTTTTACCCTTTAGGCCTTTAGCCCCTTCTTCCCATGAGGTAAGGTACAACCCTTCCTAGTTGATCTTATCCCAATTCCCAAAATATGGGGATGTGGAGGGAATAGAAATGGAAAGTGGTAAGTATGGTAGGAATGGACTATGACTCTTCAAGGATCCATCCAGTAGAAACCTATCTTAAAGGGGATAAACTTACTAGGGCACCATGTCACCCTCCCAGGTTTAAACAAGGCAAGGAGCATAAATTCCAAGAAAATGTATGAAATCAAGAAAGATTCAATACAACATGTTCAAGTTCTTCAAATATCAAAGTGATACATACCATGATACTCGGACTCATTACCTCATGGAG
>ML850144.1:0-14544 GCA_009831015.1 Picea engelmannii
CTGATATATAGGTTTTCAAGGGTAGAGACCTGGTTGGATTGTTCAACAAAATCACTGTAAGGTTTCCCTTATCTAGTGGCATGCATTTTGGTTAGTAGATAAAGATATGAAGAATAAAACAAAGGAAATACAAACAAGTGTACAATTTGTTACTTGTTGTATGAAACATCGGACTTGAAATAATATTTCAGATCTAAAACATGTACCTAGACACAAATCATCCAAATAGGTTGTATTACAATAAACTATTCACTGAAACAATAGTTAAAACATGTTGCATGACAACAAACAATTCATTGAGACAATAGCTTAAAGGAAAAGAAATAATACTTTGCATACATTTCAATTTGCATCTAGATAAGATAACAAGAGACACAAGATTTGAGAAAAAAAACACAGTCTGTCACCAAAACTTATATTGCCTAGGTGGGAAACTTCACAGTTTTATGCTTCAAGCCCCATCCAAAATCCTGATGCTTGATATCCCAAAAAACTGAACCTCTTTACATTCAAATATCCATCTATTTATCTTCATGTAGATAAGATTCGATTACCTAGCTCGAATCTAAGCTCTGTAGTTCAATCTCTAGATTCCAATCATATCCCGTTGGTACAAATTCACTGTTGCTTCCTAATTACAATCTGTAAATTTTTTTTTAAACTGAATGGAGTTGAGATGAAGTGTCAGTTCATAACTTTCCATCAATTCGAACTCAAAAACATTGTTTTTATCAAAAGATTACAACTTATTACAAGTGGAAACAATGCCTCTAAATAAACCAAAAATTAATTCTATTAGTGCAATTGAAACTCATTGTTGATAACTGAAGTAAAATAGATGCATAGAAAAATGTATTCATAAGTTGTTTCTGGTAGTCAACTTTGCATGGATGTCTAAGTAGACCAAAAACTGGAGACAAAACGTTAACACTAGAACAAAACTCACCCAGAATTTGGTGAATTTATGGGAAAAATGGCCTCAAAGATCTCTTTGATTCTCCCAAACTATGATACCTATTTAAAAACTGAGAGAGGTTTTATGAATTGGAATGTTCCCAACAAAAACCTCTTTCAGTTTTCAAACATTCACCTCCATATGTCCATAAAGAGTGCCCAAAGGCAATGACTAAAACATGGAAAAAAAGATCATTTGGCGAATTTTTGGGAATAACGAGAGGGGATACTTAGTATTTTATCCACAACTCAAAAAAGTATAGGGGATAAGGGTTGACCCTACTTGAGATGTCTTATTGGTTTCAAGAAACTGGAAGCATAACAATTTATTGGTACTAGAAAATAACTTGAAGAGAGGCATCCACCAATCCAACAAACTGTAGTAGGACATATACCAATATGAGTTAGAACTAGTCTCATATACAAATAGCTAGCATCCTCATATGATTTGGATAAGTTAAGCTTGACAACCATAACACTTATATTCTTAAATTTGATTGTATTTAATCCCTCTGTAGCTACTCCAATTACATCACGAAGTTGTCTATTACTAACAAAACCAAACTAATCACTTCTAACAAACTCATAAAATACATTGTTTGACCTCCTAGAAATACAAATGCAACGATGTTGTATATTAAGTAGCATCATGAAATGGGTTTAATCTCCTCAAAATATTAAGTAAAGTATTTATTTGGGACCAATGTAATGAATGTATATTTTTGTCCACCCAAAACCTAACCAAGATTTTCAAATTCTTCTACAATTTTGAACAAATCGTCCTCTAATAGATTGACATAAAAATCCACATAAAATTCAATGGTCCATCCATTTGGACCAATGATCTTATCCTTTCGGAAGGAATACAATATAGACTTCAGTTCCTCTTTTGATATCACAACAAACAACTCTTCATTTGTTTCATCTTCAATAAACCTTGGAAAAAACAGGCAAGCTTAATTATGTCGACAATTTTTACACTGTCATGCTCCTAGTACATTATTTTGAAATAAGATGCCCCTAGATAAAAATTCTCATGGAAAATTGTCACCCTTCTTCCATCTTCTCTTTCTATCTCCTAGATTGTGTTCATATTATTCCTTTACTAAGTGTAATTTCATAATAATTTTGTATTTTCATGTCCTCGGGCCAAACATATGGCTCTACTTTTCATCCTCTATTGATATTCTTCCCATTCCATCATTATTTATTCAACTTCTTTCACACACTACTAAGATTTAAATATTTTTTCTCAACCCTTGCTATAATTACCCTCTTAAATATTTTTAAGGTTTCCAGTGAAATAAAGCATTGTAAATCCCAAATTGATAGGGTTGAAATGCTTCCCAAGCATCGTAAATAAAAAATTGATAGGGTTGAAAAGCTTCCCTAGCATCGTAAATCCAAAATTGATAGGGTTGAAATGCTTCCATTGTTTCTTGACCAACTTTATAAAATATTCATTTTGATAACCAAAATGGATTAAATTTGAAGGGCCTTGCTAGTTTTTCATCATCTTTCTCTATCTAAAGCATAATTTGTAATTGATTTTATCACCCTAGTAGAAACCCATTAACTAACTCTATTTTATCTAGTGATAACCTCCCAACATATTAAAAACCTATCAAGTCTTTTAGAAATGCTCTCTTCTCCCACTTTGAAATTCCTCCATGTGGGCATAAGTTTGACAGGTTCCACATTGCAAAGACCAAATTATTCAATCTTATGTAGGAAATATTATATAATATTATCCATCCTTGTTGCCTCCCTCTACACTTCAACTCTTCTATAGAAAAAATTCAAATCCTCTGCAACACTTACATCTTCTTTCTTTAGGAAATCCTTACCAGAGATATCACTCCCAAAAACATCCCTATATACATATGGACCATATATGTTTACCAAAGAAAAGGTATTCCATATCTTTGGAGAATGTTACTATAATTCAATTCATATATCTTCAAGAATCAAAGATGGGTTTATTAATTGTAAATATTTTTTCCATCCAAACACCACCTACCTAGATCTATCATTGAACTCTAAGTCTAAAAAGTACTAGTTCTTCATAAAGATATACAAATTTCCATTTATTTTCTCTCCCTCAACCATAGTCTCTTGGATCATGATTTTTTTTTGGTTTATGTGTATTTACCAATCATCCTAGGAATTTTTTAATGGGATGAGCTCAATCCCCTAATGTTAGAGAGAAAGTTATCATGGTTTAAACTTGCTAGGGACCAACCCCACTCTAAGGACTCTTCTTATTGTTTGTTGTTTCCACTCAATCTCTCTCTCTCTCTCTCTCTCTCTCTCTCTCTCTCTCTCTTTTTCTATGCCATGTTTAATATGGATTTCCTTCCTGGATTTGTGATTCTAAATACATGTACTAAATCTAAAACAAGCACCCCTTTTTCCTCATCCAGACATGTTTCCTCCTAGGATTTTTCAATGATTTCAATTGGTATTTCAAAGGATTTTTAGTAGTAGGAGCATATTACAACTACCTAGATAAATCTCTCCCCACATTTTACAACTACCTAGATAAATCCCTCCCCAAATCTGACAACTACCTAGATAAATCCCCCCCCTGACTCAGTGATGGTTAGTGATGGAGGTTACTCTCCTTCTCTTGACTCAATGACAGTTAGGGAGGGAGGTTACTCCCCTCTTCCCACAAGATATTTGCAATGATTTTCACTATATAAAGCAAAGAGTTCTTCCTGAGTACTTCCTCAGTCACTCACCAGCCTCATTTATCAACTTGTATCATAATTGTGCTAGCCATTTCCTGCGACCATAACACACTCATTTCTTAGTTCTTCCTTGAACCTGAGATCTTAGGCCCTCTTCTCTGCTACTCTTTGCATGCCTTCCTCTGCCCACCACACCTTCCTTTCTTTCCTTCCTCAACAAGATTGCATGTGGCCCGAATTCCTAGTCTGTGGTCAGGTCCGAAAGCCTCACAGATGGGTGCTCTGCCCCATCCCCTCATTAACCCTTGAGGAGGCATTCAAACCTACCAGCTTTACTGTAATTCATTCTTGGGTCAGAGGATTGTTTTTAGGGACCTAACCCTCACGTAGGTAGAACAATATATTCAGATGTAATAAAGGTCAATATTAATAAGGCCTTGCAATAAAGTAGAATAAGTTGAATGTAAGAATACCTAATAGAAGCTTCCGCCTCTAGAAGGATCTTCCTCTAGATGGTTCTTTTAATAGACATATTTAGTATAAGTAGGAGTCAAGGGTATGAGAAACCTAGCTTGGATATTATTGTAATAGAGCTCTACTCGACTGGAGGTTTCCCCCTCGAAGAGGCCCGTGAACATTGCTCTTAGAATTGAGTTCTCTTTCTGGTGTTATTTTGTTATCATTTCAGTATCATTGTGGTGTTGTTTAGGTTATATTGTTGTTTATCTGCCATTTCTAGAATTTTATTTCTATTTTGCATACTTTTTATATCGGGAATATTACAAGTGGTATCAGATCACTTTCCTCGACATAAATTGTGGGTTAATTTTTTTTAGGGTAGAGACGTATTCCAACGTATTTAAGCCACAAAGATTTGTCGTTATGCGCATAAACCCACGGTTGAGGGATTCATACATGTAGAAAATACAAGTGGTACTTAAGCGCACATTTGTTGGCCACCCTTGTAACCCCTTTTAGTACCCCTTCGAGTGGTAGCGCATCATACAACACCTGTGTATGGATCAACCTAGATTTCCCGAATCCCTCTTTAAATAAACCGATCGGCCGCCTAATTTCTATAGTGCCACCGAGAACAACACTCGAGAAGATTCTCTCTAGTACCTGGGTAGTCGGGTAGTACGGTTAAGGGCACAGCCTAGCCTCCTTAGTTGGTTCCCTGAGATATTGGGCCAAGTACTATTGTTGGACCTCACACATATATCAGATAGATATAGCACAGGGAAAATCCTTGTTTGTAGAACCCTTGAATACCTAACTCTTGGGGATGAAAACAAAGAAAAAAAATTAAAACAAACAAGATCTATTATCGCACAACTGTGTTCGGGTTGCCAAATCACTACACATTTCTTCCTGGTCAAGAATTTGGGTATTTCATCACTGTAGTATTCTTCAGACCAGAGTATAACTCCACATGTGTAAAAAAAAAAAAGGTCTGGAAATTTTTGCACCATTATTTGAGATCTATTCCATTGGATTTATCTCTTCACCCTTATCACATTTTGGTTCCCTCATCATCATGGCCCATACCCATAGCCAAGATTTGGAGGCTCGCTTCAATACCTTGCAATCTAATTTCACAGAGACCCAACAAGAAGTGAAACAACTGAGTGCCAATGTTGTCGCCCTCAATACAAACATGCAGTCCTCCATCGCCTCCTCAATCGAGGAATGCAAACAAGACATGACTACCCAGCTTGAATCTATCATTTTAATGATCTGCACTAAGCTGCACATCCCTACATATAACCCTTTATCCGACCCACCTCCACATACCGAAGTTGAAACTTCCGCTCATTCCCATAATTTTCAGCACCATCACTTTCGGCATGACCTACACCTTCCGTGGGCCAATGTGACCAAATTTGATGGCTCGGATCCCACTGATTGGGTAACCCAAATGGAACATTATTTCTCTTTATACGACATTGTAGATGACTTGGCCAAACTTTGGTATCGTGTTCTCCATCTAGATCAAGAACATTGGAAATGGTGGCAATGGAGAAAAACTTCCCGTCAAGGGTATATTTCTTGGACACACTTTGTGGCAGAGCTTTATGAACACTTTGACACTGAAACCAACCATTTAGGTTGTTTGACAAAGTTGAAACAATTTGAAACAGTGGAAGACTTTATAGCTTCTTTTGAGCACCTGGCTTTTCGGACAGAGGGCATGCATGATGCCTTTTTCTGAGAATGTTTTGTCAGTGGCCTCAAGGATGAGATTCGTTCCCATGTCCTCATGGCTCGTCCTCAGAGTTGGGTGGAGGCTAATAAAAGAGCTAAAGAAGCACAAAAGGTTGTATCTTCTCAAAACTAGAAACCCTCCTTTATTCCTCGCACTAAACCAGTAAATACCACTTCCCCCTCTACTCCATTAAAGATCCAAAAATTGATCAGGGATGAAATGGATGAACACCAACTCAAAGGCCTTTGTTATAATTGTGATGACAAATATTTTTTGGGCCACAAGTGTAAGGAACAAAATATTTTTATGGCGATATCGAAGGATATTTCAGAAGAGTATGTTGAAACTCCCCTTGTGTCCAAGTCACCTGAAACCACTGACATAACCCCTCCCCCAGACCCTCCAGAAGTAGTACTAGTCATTTCCCTAAATTCTCTCACTGGCTTCTCTACTCCCCAAAACCTCAAGCTAATCGGTTACATCAAGCATAGGAAGGTCATCATGCTTGTTGATAGTGGAAGCACCCATAATTTTATCCATCGTTGCATTGCCCAAGAAAGTCATTGCTATATCTATGTAGTCAATAATTTCCAAACCATGATTGCCAATGGCGATTCCATGAAATGTGGAGGGCATCGTGAAAATGTGCATAAATTGGTGACTACCACCTGAAATCTCATATGTTTTCTATCGACATGGGAGGTTGTGACATTGTGTTGGGTGCAAACTGGCTAAGGAATATGGGTCCCATTCTTGTGTATTTTCAGGAATTAACCATGCAATTCGACCATGAGGGACAAAAATATATGTTCCAAGGCATCATCGATGGTACACCTGAGATCATTAGTTCCCATCGCATGGAAAAGCTGCTCAAAAATGGTCATCTTGGCGTTATTGCCCAACTCCATGCCATACAAGAAACTGAGACACCCTCGGTGCCGCAAGACCTCCAATCCATCCTCTTTAAACATCAAGTGGTATTTTCCACTCCCCAGGGACTCCCTCCTTTCTGTGGTGTTCATGATCATTCTATTCGCCTTGTACCAGGAATCCTTCCTTCCAATATCCGTCCCTATCATCACCCCTTTTCCCAAAAAAATGAAATTGAGAAAATGGTTCAGGAACTTCTTAACGCAGGCGTTATCCGCCCTAGTACAATCCCCTACTCTTCTCCTGTGGTCATGGTCTTGAAGAAAGAAGGTTCTTGGCAAATGTGTCCTGACTTTTGTGCCATCAACAAACTCACCATTAAATAAAAATTTCCCATTCCTATCATTGATGACCTCTTGGATGAATTGAGTGGCACCTAGTTCTTTACTAAAATTCATCTTCATTCTCGCTACCACTAGATACGTATGAAAGAGACAGACATTCCTAAGACTTCCTTTAGAACTCACGAGGGCCACTATGATTTTTTTGTCATGCCCTTTGGCTTGTGTAATTCCCCCTCCACCTTCCAAAGCCTCATGAATCATATCTTCCATCCTTTTCTCCATCATTTTGTCTTAGTTTTCTTTGATGATATCCTCATCTATAGAAAATCCTGGACATATCATATTGCTCATGTGCATCGAGTTCTCCATCTACTCTATCAACACCAACTTTTCCTGGAACAGTCTAAATGTGTTTTTGGTGCCTCAGAAGTTGAGTACTTGGGTCATCTGGTTTGCAAGGATGACGTCAGGATAGATCCAAAAAATATTGAATATATGCAAGACTAGACTCACCCAAAGAATCTCAAAATATTGTGTGGATTTCCCGGCTTAACAGGTTATTATCGCAAGTTTGTTAAGAATTATGGAAAGATTGCAGTACCTTTCACTGCACTCCTAAAAAATAACTCTTTCACTTGGACTCCAACAGCTTCTCAAGCTTTTCAAACCTTGAATATGGCCATGTGCACAACTCCAGTCCTGGCCCTTCCTGATTTCACAAAGACCTTTGTCCTGGAATGTGATGCTTCAGGGAAAGGAATTGGAATTGTACTTATGCAAGAGGTATGGCCTTTGGCCTTTACCAGTAAGCAACTGTCTAACCGAAATTTGGGCAAATCAATCTATGAAAAGGAAATGCTGGATATTCTGCATGGCATTGATCTGTGGCACCCTTATCTATTGGGGAAACTCTTCCAAATTAAGACAGACCATCAAAGCCTCAAGTATTTTCTGGAACAACGTATTTCCTCCCCAGAGCAACAAAAATGGGTGACTAAGCTCTTTGGATATGATTATGAGATCATTTACAAGAAAGGTAAAGACAATTTGGTTGCGGATGCACTTTCTCGAAAATATGAACATGAAGGATCCCTTTTTTCTCTCTCCTTCATTGTACCAGATTTGCTCCAAGCAGTTCACCAGGAATGGCTACACGATCCGAAAAGTTCGCATCTGATACAACAATTGTAGTCCAATTTTCTAGTTTCTCCAAGGTACTCTTGGTTCCATGATGAGATTCGATACAAAGGCCGTTTGTATTTAAGTAAACAATCAAAACTTAAATCCATGGTACTTTCTGAGCTTCATGCTACACCCACAATTGGGCACTCCAGGTTTACCAAAACCTATGATAGGGTCAAACGTACTTTTTTTGGGGATGGTATGAAACAAGACGTTCGCAATTTTGTAGTTGAATGTGATGTGTGTCAATGAAACAAGGGAGAAATAGTCAAATATCCTAGAACATTACAACCACTTCCAATTCTACCTGCTATTTGGAGGGATATCTCTATGGATTTTATTATAGGCTTACCCAAATCAGGAAATAAATCAGTCATTGTGGTGGTTGTTGTTTGCCTTTCCAAGTATGCTCATTTCAATGCTCTTCAACACCCATTTACCTCAACCACTGTGGCTCAAATTTTCATGGATCAGGTCTTCAAGCTTCACGACATGCCACATTCTATTGTTTCTGATCCCGACCCCACTTTCACCATCAATTTTTGGCAAGAATTGTACAAGCTACAAGGCACCCAATTGCATCTAAGCATGGCTTATCATCCCTAGACTGATGGTCAAATTGAAGTTGTCAACAAGTGTTTGGAAACATATTTGAGGTGTTTTTCATCGGAGAAGAAAAATCAGTGGGCTCAATGGTTACTCCTAGTTGAGCGGTGGCACAACACTTCATACCATATAGCTATCCGCATGACTCCTTTTGAAGTGGTCTATGGACAAAATCCACCTTCAGTTATCTCATACTTACCAGGTGTCTCGAAGTTCCGGGAGATTGACCAAAGACTTACAGTTCGAGAGGCTATTGTTTGTATCCTTAAAAGTAATTTGTTCATGGCACAAAATTGCATGAAGCAACAAGCAGATCAAGGTCGATCTGAATGCCAATTTTCAAAAGGGGATCAGGTGTTTCTTCAACCGCAACCTTACAAGAAAAATTCCCTCAAGGTTGAGCATTTTCAGAAGCTGGCGCCCAAATTTTATGGTTCTTATACTGTTCTTAAGCATGTGGGACAGGTGGCCTATCAGTTAGCTTTGCTTAGTCATTCTAAGCTACATCCTATTTTTCATGTTTCATGCTTAAAGAAGGTGGTTGGAACTAAGTGCCAAATTCAAACCAACCTTCTCGAGTTGGATGAAGAAAGATCTATTTGGCTACAACTGCAAGCAGTTTTGGACCAATGTGAGTGTTTCCTATGTCAGCGAACCATCAAGGAAGTATTAGTCTAGTGGAAAGATACAACTCCAGCAGATGCCACTTGGGAACCAACTACCATTCTGCAGAAATTTTCACATCTCAAGCCTTAAGGACAAGGTTTCTTTTAAGGGGGAGGACATATTAGGGACCTAACCCTCACGTAGGTAGAACAATATATTCGGATGTAATAAAGGTCAATATTAATAAGGCCTTGCAATAAAGTAGAATAAGTGGAATGTAAGAACACCTAATAGAAGCTTCCGCTTCTAGAAGGATCTTCCTCTAGATGGTTCTTTTGATAGACATATTTAGTATAAATAGGAGTCGAGGGTATGAGAACACTAGCTTGGATATTATTGTAATAGAGATCTGCTCGACTGGAGGTTGCCCCCTCAAAGAGGCCCGTGAACATTGCTCTCAGAATCAAGTGCTCTTTTTGGTGTTATTTTGCTATCATTTCAGTATTATTGTGGTGTTGTTATGGTTATATTGTTGTTTATCTGCCATTTCTATCATTTTATTTATGTTCTGCATACTTTTTATATATGGAATATTACAATTTTTCTGGTCCTGAGAAATTAAATCCAGCAAGGTAATGGTTTGGTGGGGGTTATATCAACCATTCCTGGTTACCCTCACCATCTCTTTCATAGCATCCGTGGTCTATCTTGGCAAACCTCCCTTTCAGCAATTATGTAACACTTATCCATTTTCTATTAATAACAAAAATTTCATTCATTGAACTTTTTTACAAAGGTTCATCAAATCAAACATTCACACATATCGATTTTTCCATAGTCTTTTGGCCAATATAGTTATATTTACAAACTGGGGGAAACAAAGGTGTTACAATCCCCTCCCCCTTAAAGGAACATCATCCTTGATTTTTTATCTGTCAATGTGTTCTGTATATACAAAATTAAATAAAAATGGATATTCTTGTTTCATGGCATCCTCCATTTCCCACGTAGCCTCATCTGGGAAAAAGTGTTTCGAATGCACCTTGAATTGTGCAATGGTTCAGTTCTTGAGTGAGGTTTCCTTCCTATCTAGTATGTATTGAGGTTCTACCAGGAAATCTCCCTCCAGTTCCGCCTGAATCACAGACCAGTCAATTATGTTATTAGAATCATGTACATATTTCTTCAATAATGAAACATGGAAAACATTATGTTCCTTCACTATGGAAGGGAGTGCTAGCCTATAGGCTACAAGTCCCACTCTATATAAGTTTTCAAAGGGTCCACAATACCGGGGTGTCATCTTGGCACAAACTCCTATTCTCAAGGAAATCTTGCTAGGTCTAATTCTGAGATAGACTTGATCTCCTGTCTCAAAATCCCCTGGAGTTCTCTTTTTGTCGGCATAACTCTTCTATCTATCCTGAGCCGTTTGTATATTTTGCTTTATCTAAATCACTTTTTGTTCCATTTATTTCAGCACGTCGAGACCGATTGTAATTCTATCCACTATATTACTCCAGCTGATTGGAATATTTCACTATCTACCATAGAGGGCTTCAAAAGGGCTCATTTTCAATGACTCTTGATAACCATTGTTGTAGGAAAATTCTACCAATGACAGGTAGTATTCCCACTTCATAGGCTGATGCATTACATGTATCCTTAAAATGTCTTCTAATATTTGTTCTACTCTTTATTTTTGTCCATGAGTTTGAGGGTGATAGGCTATGCTAAACAACAATTTAGTCTCAAAACCAGCCATCAAGGATTTCAAAAAGCTTGAAGTGAATTATGTGTCTTTGTTAGATACAATTTCCCTAGGCATGCCATGCAGTCTAAATATATCCTTCATGAAGATGTTGGAAATATCTATTTCCTTGCAAGTTGACTTGACAGGAACGAAGTGACAAGACTTGCTCAATTTGTCCACCACTACCATGATGGCATCATTCTTCTTGGCCAATTTTGGTAATTCGGTGATAAAATCCATGGAGATGGTTTCCGATTTCCATTCTAAAATTGGTAGAGATTGTAACAACCCTATTGGGTTCCGGTGTTCTTCTTTAACTTGTTGGCATTCTAGACACTTAGCTAGATAGTCAACTATGTCCTTTTTCAATTCAGGCCAATAGAAATGTTTTCTAGCAGACGTAATCATTTTTTGATAACCTGGATGACTAGTATATTGCGTTTTCTGTAGTTCATCCATTATGAACCTCTTCAAGTCATCACAACTTGGAATATACAATATGTTTATGTAGGTCAACAAGCCTTCCTCAAACATATGATAAACTTCATACCTTATCCATGTGGGATCTTGCTTTAGGTATGACGTCACGGTATTGAAAAATGCATATGCTTCTTGTGCATTCCTAACTCTCTCCTGGATATCCATTTCACAGGTGCTTACCATTGCCAGGTAAATCATTTTCAAACTTCTACTAAGGGCATTGACCACCCTATTTTACTTTCCTTTGATGTGTTTGATTTTGAAATCAAACTCACTAAGGAGAGTCATCCAACTAGATTGTCTAGCATTGAGTTTTGGTTGATCAAATAGGTGCCTCTACCCACAATGGTCTGTCATAAGTACAAATATCCTACCCAGGAGGTAGTTCCTCCACATTTTTAAAGAATTCACTATGAAAACAAACTCTAGATCACAGGTCACGTAATTGATTTCATGCTCATTTAATTTTCTAGATTCGTAGCAAATTGCATTCCCTTATTGCATAAGGACTCCTCTAAGTCCTTCCTTATAGGCGTTTGTACACACTAGGAAGTCATCATCGGGGTATGCAATCTTTAGTATGGGTGCATGGGTTAGAAGGTATTTTAGTTCTTGGAAATTTTCTTCACATTCTGATGTCCAAGTGAATTTAGCCCTCTTTTTCTGAAGGGCAATGATTGGACAACCAATCTTGAAAAATCCTTTTATGAACCTTCTATATTATCCCCCTAAGCTCATAAAGGACCTAATATCAAATACATCCTTTTGGGTATGCCATTCCATGATAGATATAATCTTGTCAGGGTCCACTTCCACCCCTTCTTCAAAAATAACATGGCCTAAGTAATGGAATTTCTTATGGAAAAAGTCACACTTTCTAAACTTACCGTAGAGTTGATGCTCTCTTAGTGCCTGAATCACTCATTTAAGATGTTCTTCATGCTCCTCTATGTTCTTGGAGTAGATTAGGATATCATCAATGAAAACCAATACAAATATGTCTAGGAATTTGATGAGTACATTATTCATCAAGCACATAAAAGTGGTGGGGGCATTGGTTAGTCCAAATGGTACCACCACAAATTCATAGTGACCATACCTTGTCCTAAAATATTTTTTGTGGATTTCTTCATCTTTGATTCAGACTTGATGGTATCCGGGCCTTAAGTCAATATTTGAGAAAATGGAAGCACCCATTAATTTGTCAAACAAGTCATCGATTCTTGGTAAGGGATATTTGTTCTTTATGGTTGTCTTATTGAGTTGTCTATAGTCTATGCATAGTCAAAGTGTGCCATCTTTATTTTTCACAAACAAGATGGGTGCGCCCCATGGAGACACGTTGGGTCAGATGTAGCCTTTTTCCATCATCTCCTTTAGTTGTAACTTCAGCTCAACTAGCTCTAGTGTACTCATCCTATAGGGCATTCTAGAAACTGGCACTGGTCCTGGTGCAAGTTCTATGGAGAATTCAATGTCTCTTCTCAGAGATAGACCTGATAACTCTTCTGGAAACACGTCTTTATACTCTCTTAGTATGGGGTGGTCCTCTAGTTTTGGTTTTTCATCCTCAACAGATTCCAATACCTGTATTGCATATATAGGACATCCCTTCCTACAATATTTTTTCATTTGGAGGGATGATATTCGTCTCAATGAGACATGCCTCCAAATCCCTTGAAGGGTTATTTTTCTCCCTTATTCATTTTCACACTACAAAGTTGTATGGTAACAGTCCAAATTGGATTTATAAGTGGCTAACCATTCAATACCAACCAATAGGTCATAAGATCCTAGGGGAAGTATGTTAAGGGTCGCTTGGGTGGGCAATCCATTCATAATGAATTGGCAAGCTGGTATGACCTCTGCTACTTTTCTTTTGGTTCCAGTGGCTAGTTGTAAAAATGATAGCTTAACATGTCTAATTGGTTGCAATTTACACTTATCAACAGTCTGAGGGGCCACATAACTTAAATTAGAACCAGGGTCAATTAAAATATAAACTAGACAGTTGATGATCACACCTTCCATATCCACCACTGAGGCTTGGTGGTCAGCTTGGTTATTATCCAAGGCTGCATAAATCTATGGCATGCTCCTAGCCACATCATTAACTATGATAGCTTCTTGAATATTGTAGACTCTCCTACTTGTAACATCCCGCTCTGGCGCACATACCTAACTTATTCTTTGAGGACACTTGCTCGCAAGTGATCTGGATTTATATGATGATAAAACTTTTCTTTCGTTTTTGATGCATTGAGTTATATGACAGGATGTTTTTACTACCATGGTGTAGACAGGTGCTGCTGACACAGTTTCTTTGAGTGTGCAGGGTGTCAGACCTGGAGGATGCAGAGGCATCTGTGGAACTCCCTTGGACTCCGGATTGAGTCAGGGAGTGGGGTATTTGAGTTGTTTCATTTATGATGCTATTGTTTCGTTTGATGATATGGTATTGATTATATGATATGTTGTTGACATGATCTGACATGATGGTTGATGATGCAGGTTGACGATAGCTTGCCGACCGTGCTCACATATGGAGTAAAGGGGCCACACACGAGATCCAAAGAGTTTGAGGGAGAGGTGTGGACAACATCCCTGCCACAGCCTACTAGCACTCCCGCCGTGGCTCGAACTGTAGGTTAACGATTACCTAGTTCGAGGGGATCCATGATGCCGTGAGGGCAGACTGCGACAGTCACTCACGATGATTCTAAGGGGCGCGCAATAAGGTGGGGGCCTTATTCCTTAGAGCCCTTAGTCTCCCACAAGATTCACCTGGCGGAGTGTTGACTCCAGGGGTTTTAGAGTCTACCAATCCGTCAAACCAGCGAGTGGCACCCT
>ML850144.1:14644-46845 GCA_009831015.1 Picea engelmannii
TTAAGGATACATGTAATGCATCAGCCTATGAAGTGGGAATACTACCTGTCATTGGTAGAATTTTCCTACAACAATGGTTATCAAGAGTCATTGAAAATGAGCCCTTTTGAAGCCCTCTATGGTAGATAGTGAAATATTCCAATCAGCTGGAGTAATATAGTGGATAGAATTACAATCGGTCTCGACGTGCTGAAATAAATGGAACAAAAAGTGATTTAGATAAAGCAAAATATACAAACGGCTCAGGATAGATAGAAGAGTTATGCCGACAAAAAGAGAACTCCAGGGGATTTTGAGACAGGAGATCAAGTCTATCTCAGAATTAGACCTAGCAAGATTTCCTTGAGAATAGGAGTTTGTGCCAAGATGACACCCCGGTATTGTGGACCCTTTGAAAACTTATATAGAGTGGGACTTGTAGCCTATAGGCTAGCACTCCCTTCCATAGTGAAGGAACATAATGTTTTCCATGTTTCATTATTGAAGAAATATGTACATGATTCTAATAACATAATTGACTGGTCTGTGATTCAGGCGGAACTGGAGGGAGATTTCCTGGTAGAACCTCAATACATACTAGATAGGAAGGAAACCTCACTCAAGAACTGAACCATTGCACAATTCAAGGTGCATTCGAAACACTTTTTCCCAGATGAGGCTACGTGGGAAATGGAGGATGCCATGAAACAAGAATATCCATTTTTATTTAATTTTGTATATACAGAACACATTGACAGATAAAAAATCAAGGATGATGTTCCTTTAAGGGGGAGGGGATTGTAACACCTTTGTTTCCCCCAGTTTGTAAATATAACTATATTGGCCAAAAGACTATGGAAAAATCGATATGTGTGAATGTTTGATTTGATGAACCTTTGTAAAAAAGTTCAATGAATGAAATTTTTGTTATTAATAGAAAATGGATAAGTGTTACATAATTGCTGAAAGGGAGGTTTGCCAAGATAGACCACGGATGCTATGAAAGAGATGGTGAGGGTAACCAGGAATGGTTGATATAACCCCCACCAAACCATTACCTTGCTGGATTTAATTTCTCAGGACCAGAAAAATTGTAATATTCCATATATAAAAAGTATGCAGAACATAAATAAAATGATAGAAATGGCAGATAAACAACAATATAACCATAACAACACCACAATAATACTGAAATGATAGCAAAATAACACCAAAAAGAGCACTTGATTCTGAGAGCAATGTTCACGGGCCTCTTTGAGGGGGCAACCTCCAGTCGAGCAGATCTCTATTACAATAATATCCAAGCTAGTGTTCTCATACCCTCGACTCCTATTTATACTAAATATGTCTATCAAAAGAACCATCTAGAGGAAGATCCTTCTAGAAGCGGAAGCTTCTATTAGGTGTTCTTACATTCCACTTATTCTACTTTATTGCAAGGCCTTATTAATATTGACCTTTATTACATCCGAATATATTGTTCTACCTACGTGAGGGTTAGGTCCCTAATATGTCCTCCCCCTTAAAAGAAACCTTGTCCTTAAGGCTTGAGATGTGAAAATTTCTGCAGAATGGTAGTTGGTTCCCAAGTGGCATCTGCTGGAGTTGTATCTTTCCACTAGACTAATACTTCCTTGATGGTTCGCTGACATAGGAAACACTCACATTGGTCCAAAACTGCTTGCAGTTGTAGCCAAATAGATCTTTCTTCATCCAACTCGAGAAGGTTGGTTTGAATTTGGCACTTAGTTCCAACCACCTTCTTTAAGCATGAAACATGAAAAATAGGATGTAGCTTAGAATGACTAAGCAAAGCTAACTGATAGGCCACCTGTCCCACATGCTTAAGAACAGTATAAGAACCATAAAATTTGGGCGCCAGCTTCTGAAAATGCTCAACCTTGAGGGAATTTTTCTTGTAAGGTTGCGGTTGAAGAAACACCTGATCCCCTTTTGAAAATTGGCATTCAGATCGACCTTGATCTGCTTGTTGCTTCATGCAATTTTGTGCCATGAACAAATTACTTTTAAGGATACAAACAATAGCCTCTCGAACTGTAAGTCTTTGGTCAATCTCCCGGAACTTCGAGACACCTGGTAAGTATGAGATAACTGAAGGTGGATTTTGTCCATAGACCACTTCAAAAGGAGTCATGCGGATAGCTATATGGTATGAAGTGTTGTGCCACCGCTCAACTAGGAGTAACCATTGAGCCCACTGATTTTTCTTCTCCGATGAAAAACACCTCAAATATGTTTCCAAACACTTGTTGACAACTTCAATTTGACCATCAGTCTAGGGATGATAAGCCATGCTTAGATGCAATTGGGTGCCTTGTAGCTTGTACAATTCTTGCCAAAAATTGATGGTGAAAGTGGGGTCGGGATCAGAAACAATAGAATGTGGCATGTCGTGAAGCTTGAAGACCTGATCCATGAAAATTTGAGCCACAGTGGTTGAGGTAAATGGGTGTTGAAGAGCATTGAAATGAGCATACTTGGAAAGGCAAACAACAACCACCACAATGACTGATTTATTTCCTGATTTGGGTAAGCCTATAATAAAATCCATAGAGATATCCCTCCAAATAGCAGGTAGAATTGGAAGTGGTTGTAATGTTCTAGGATATTTGACTATTTCTCCCTTGTTTCATTGACACACATCACATTCAACTACAAAATTGCGAACGTCTTGTTTCATACCATCCCCAAAAAAAGTACGTTTGACCCTATCATAGGTTTTGGTAAACCTGGAGTGCCCAATTGTGGGTGTAGCATGAAGCTCAGAAAGTACCATGGATTTAAGTTTTGATTGTTTACTTAAATACAAACGGCCTTTGTATCGAATCTCATCATGGAACCAAGAGTACCTTGGAGAAACTAGAAAATTGGACTACAATTGTTGTATCAGATGCGAACTTTTCGGATCGTGTAGCCATTCCTGGTGAACTGCTTGGAGCAAATCTGGTACAATGAAGGAGAGAGAAAAAAGGGATCCTTCATGTTCATATTTTCGAGAAAGTGCATCCGCAACCAAATTGTCTTTACCTTTCTTGTAAATGATCTCATAATCATATCCAAAGAGCTTAGTCACCCATTTTTGTTGCTCTGGGGAGGAAATACGTTGTTCCAGAAAATACTTGAGGCTTTGATGGTCTGTCTTAATTTGGAAGAGTTTCCCCAATAGATAAGGGTGCCACAGATCAATGCCATGCAGAATATCCAGCATTTCCTTTTCATAGATTGATTTGCCCAAATTTCGGTTAGACAGTTGCTTACTGGTAAAGGCCAAAGGCCATACCTCTTGCATAAGTACAATTCCAATTCCTTTCCCTGAAGCATCACATTCCAGGACAAAGGTCTTTGTGAAATCAGGAAGGGCCAGGACTGGAGTTGTGCACATGGCCATATTCAAGGTTTGAAAAGCTTGAGAAGCTGTTGGAGTCCAAGTGAAAGAGTTATTTTTTAGGAGTGCAGTGAAAGGTACTGCAATCTTTCCATAATTCTTAACAAACTTGCGATAATAACCTGTTAAGCCGGGAAATCCACACAATATTTTGAGATTCTTTGGGTGAGTCTAGTCTTGCATATATTCAATATTTTTTGGATCTATCCTGACGTCATCCTTGCAAACCAGATGACCCAAGTACTCAACTTCTGAGGCACCAAAAACACATTTAGACTGTTCCAGGAAAAGTTGGTGTTGATAGAGTAGATGGAGAACTCGATGCACATGAGCAATATGATATGTCCAGGATTTTCTATAGATGAGGATATCATCAAAGAAAACTAAGACAAAATGATGGAGAAAAGGATGGAAGATATGATTCATGAGGCTTTGGAAGGTGGAGGGGGAATTACACAAGCCAAAGGGCATGACAAAAAAATCATAGTGGCCCTCGTGAGTTCTAAAGGAAGTCTTAGGAATGTCTGTCTCTTTCATACGTATCTAGTGGTAGCGAGAATGAAGATGAATTTTAGTAAAGAACTAGGTGCCACTCAATTCATCCAAGAGGTCATCAATGATAGGAATGGGAAATTTTTATTTAATGGTGAGTTTGTTGATGGCACAAAAGTCAGGACACATTTGCCAAGAACCTTCTTTCTTCAAGACCATGACCACAGGAGAAGAGTAGGGGATTGTACTAGGGCGGATAACGCCTGCGTTAAGAAGTTCCTGAACCATTTTCTCAATTTCATTTTTTTGGGAAAAGGGGTGATGATAGGGACGGATATTGGAAGGAAGGATTCCTGGTACAAGGCGAATAGAATGATCATGAACACCACAGAAAGGAGGGAGTCCCTGGGGAGTGGAAAATACCACTTGATGTTTAAAGAGGATGGATTGGAGGTCTTGCGGCACCGAGGGTGTCTCAGTTTCTTGTATGGCATGGAGTTGGGCAATAACGCCAAGATGACCATTTTTGAGCAGCTTTTCCATGCGATGGGAACTAATGATCTCAGGTGTACCATCGATGATGCCTTGGAACATATATTTTTGTCCCTCATGGTCGAATTGCATGGTTAATTCCTGAAAATACACAAGAATGGGACCCATATTCCTTAGCCAGTTTGCACCCAACACAATGTCACAACCTCCCATGTCGATAGAAAACATATGAGATTTCAGGTGGTAGTCACCAATTTATGCACATTTTCACGATGCCCTCCACATTTCATGGAATCGCCATTGGCAATCATGGTTTGGAAATTATTGACTACATAGATATAGCAATGACTTTCTTGGGCAATGCAACGATGGATAAAATTATGGGTGCTTCCACTATCAACAAGCATGATGACCTTCCTATGCTTGATGTAACCGATTAGCTTGAGGTTTTGGGGAGTAGAGAAGCCAGTGAGAGAATTTAGGGAAATGACTAGTACTACTTCTGGAGGGTCTGGGGGAGGGGTTATGTCAGTGGTTTCAGGTGACTTGGACACAAGGGGAGTTTCAACATACTCTTCTGAAATATCCTTCGATATCGCCATAAAAATATTTTGTTCCTTACACTTGTGGCCCAAAAAATATTTGTCATCACAATTATAACAAAGGCCTTTGAGTTGGTGTTCATCCATTTCATCCCTGATCAATTTTTGGATCTTTAATGGAGTAGAGGGGGAAGTGGTATTTACTGGTTTAGTGCGAGGAATAAAGGAGGGTTTCTAGTTTTGAGAAGATACAACCTTTTGTGCTTCTTTAGCTCTTTTATTAGCCTCCACCCAACTCTGAGGACGAGCCATGAGGACATGGGAACGAATCTCATCCTTGAGGCCACTGACAAAACATTCTCAGAAAAAGGCATCATGCATGCCCTCTGTCCGAAAAGCCAGGTGCTCAAAAGAAGCTATAAAGTCTTCCACTGTTTCAAATTGTTTCAACTTTGTCAAACAACCTAAATGGTTGGTTTCAGTGTCAAAGTGTTCATAAAGCTCTGCCACAAAGTGTGTCCAAGAAATATACCCTTGACGGGAAGTTTTTCTCCATTGCCACCATTTCCAATGTTCTTGATCTAGATGGAGAACACGATACCAAAGTTTGGCCAAGTCATCTACAATGTCGTATAAAGAGAAATAATGTTCCATTTGGGTTACCCAATCAGTGGGATCCGAGCCATCAAATTTGGTCACATTGGCCCACGGAAGGTGTAGGTCATGCCGAAAGTGATGGTGCTGAAAATTATGGGAATGAGCGGAAGTTTCAACTTCGGTATGTGGAGGTGGGTCGGATAAAGGGTTATATGTAGGGATGTGCAGCTTAGTGCAGATCATTAAAATGATAGATTCAAGCTGGGTAGTCATGTCTTGTTTGCATTCCTCGATTGAGGAGGCGATGGAGGACTGCATGTTTGTATTGAGGGCGACAACATTGGCACTCAGTTGTTTCACTTCTTGTTGGGTCTCTGTGAAATTAGATTGCAAGGTATTGAAGCGAGCCTCCAAATCTTGGCTATGGGTATGGGCCATGATGATGAGGGAACCAAAATGTGATAAGGGTGAAGAGATAAATCCAATGGAATAGATCTCAAATAATGGTGCAAAAATTTCCAGACCTTTTTTTTTTTTACACATGTGGAGTTATACTCTGGTCTGAAGAATACTACAGTGATGAAATACCCAAATTCTTGACCAGGAAGAAATGTGTAGTGATTTGGCAACCCGAACACAGTTGTGCGATAATAGATCTTGTTTGTTTTAATTTTTTTTCTTTGTTTTCATCCCCAAGAGTTAGGTATTCAAGGGTTCTACAAACAAGGATTTTCCCTGTGCTATATCTATCTGATATATGTGTGAGGTCCAACAATAGTACTTGGCCCAATATCTCAGGGAACCAACTAAGGAGGCTAGGCTGTGCCCTTAACCGTACTACCCGACTACCCAGGTACTAGAGAGAATCTTCTCGAGTGTTGTTCTCGGTGGCACTATAGAAATTAGGCGGCCGATCGGTTTATTTAAAGAGGGATTCGGGAAATCTAGGTTGATCCATACACAGGTGTTGTATGATGCGCTACCACTCGAAGGGGTACTAAAAGGGGTTACAAGGGTGGCCAACAAATGTGCGCTTAAGTACCACTTGTATTTTCTACATGTATGAATCCCTCAACCGTGGGTTTATGCGCATAACGACAAATCTTTGTGGCTTAAATACGTTGGAATACGTCTCTACCCTAAAAAAAATTAACCCACAATTTATGTCGAGGAAAGTGATCTGATACCACTTGTAATATTCCCGATATAAAAAGTATGCAAAATAGAAATAAAATTCTAGAAATGGCAGATAAACAACAATATAACCTAAACAACACCACAATGATACTGAAATGATAACAAAATAACACCAGAAAGAGAACTCAATTCTAAGAGCAATGTTCACGGGCCTCTTCGAGGGGGAAACCTCCAGTCGAGTAGAGCTCTATTACAATAATATCCAAGCTAGGTTTCTCATACCCTTGACTCCTACTTATACTAAATATGTCTATTAAAAGAACCATCTAGAGGAAGATCCTTCTAGAGGCGGAAGCTTCTATTAGGTATTCTTACATTCAACTTATTCTACTTTATTGCAAGGCCTTATTAATATTGACCTTTATTACATCTGAATATATTGTTCTACCTACGTGAGGGTTAGGTCCCTAAAAACAATCCTCTGACCCAAGAATGAATTACAGTAAAGCTGGTAGGTTTGAATGCCTCCTCAAGGGTTAATGAGGGGATGGGGCAGAGCACCCATCTGTGAGGCTTTCGGACCTGACCACAGACTAGGAATTCGGGCCACATGCAATCTTGTTGAGGAAGGAAAGAAAGGAAGGTGTGGTGGGCAGAGGAAGGCATGCAAAGAGTAGCAGAGAAGAGGGCCTAAGATCTCAGGTTCAAGGAAGAACTAAGAAATGAGTGTGTTATGGTCGCAGGAAATGGCTAGCACAATTATGATACAAGTTGATAAATGAGGCTGGTGAGTGACTGAGGAAGTACTCAGGAAGAACTCTTTGCTTTATATAGTGAAAATCATTGCAAATATCTTGTGGGAAGAGGGGAGTAACCTCCCTCCCTAACTGTCATTGAGTCAAGAGAAGGAGAGTAACCTCCATCACTAACCATCACTGAGTCAGGGGGGGGATTTATCTAGGTAGTTGTCAGATTTGGGGAGGGATTTATCTAGGTAGTTGTAAAATGTGGGGAGAGATTTATCTAGGTAGTTGTAATATGCTCCTACTACTAAAAATCCTTTGAAATACCAATTGAAATCATTGAAAAATCCTAGGAGGAAACATGTCTGGATGAGGAAAAAGGGGTGCTTGTTTTAGATTTAGTACATGTATTTAGAATCACAAATCCAGGAAGGAAATCCATATTAAACATGGCATAGAAAAAGAGAGAGAGAGAGAGAGAGAGAGAGAGAGAGAGAGAGAGATTGAGTGGAAACAACAAACAATAAGAAGAGTCCTTAGAGTGGGGTTGGTCCCTAGCAAGTTTAAACCATGATAACTTTCTCTCTAACATTAGGGGATTGAGCTCATCCCATTAAAAAATTCCTAGGATGATTGGTAAATACACATAAACCAAAAAAAAATCATGATCCAAGAGACTATGGTTGAGGGAGAGAAAATAAATGGAAATTTGTATATCTTTATGAAGAACTAGTACTTTTTAGACTTAGAGTTCAATGATAGATCTAGGTAGGTGGTGTTTGGATGGAAAAAATATTTACAATTAATAAACCCATCTTTGATTCTTGAAGATATATGAATTGAATTATAGTAACATTCTCCAAAGATATGGAATACCTTTTCTTTGGTAAACATATATGGTCCATATGTATATAGGGATGTTTTTGGGAGTGATATCTCTGGTAAGGATTTCCTAAAGAAAGAAGATGTAAGTGTTGCAGAGGATTTGAATTTTTTCTATAGAAGAGTTGAAGTGTAGAGGGAGGCAACAAGGATGGATAATATTATATAATATTTCCTACATAAGATTGAATAATTTGGTCTTTGCAATGTGGAACCTGTCAAACTTATGCCCACATGGAGGAATTTCAAAGTGGGAGAAGAGAGCATTTCTAAAAGACTTGATAGGTTTTTAATATGTTGGGAGGTTATCACTAGATAAAATAGAGTTAGTTAATGGGTTTCTACTAGGGTGATAAAATCAATTACAAATTATGCTTTAGATAGAGAAAGATGATGAAAAACTAGCAAGGCCCTTCAAATTTAATCCATTTTGGTTATCAAAATGAATATTTTATAAAGTTGGTCAAGAAACAATGGAAGCATTTCAACCCTATCAATTTTGGATTTACGATGCTAGGGAAGCTTTTCAACCCTATCAATTTTTTATTTACGATGCTTGGGAAGCATTTCAACCCTATCAATTTGGGATTTACAATGCTTTATTTCACTGGAAACCTTAAAAATATTTAAGAGGGTAATTATAGCAAGGGTTGAGAAAAAATATTTAAATCTTAGTAGTGTGTGAAAGAAGTTGAATAAATAATGATGGAATGGGAAGAATATCAATAGAGGATGAAAAGTAGAGCCATATGTTTGGCCCGAGGACATGAAAATACAAAATTATTATGAAATTACACTTAGTAAAGGAATAATATGAACACAATCTAGGAGATAGAAAGAGAAGATGGAAGAAGGGTGACAATTTTCCATGAGAATTTTTATCTAGGGGCATCTTATTTCAAAATAATGTACTAGGAGCATGACAGTGTAAAAATTGTCGACATAATTAAGCTTGCCTGTTTTTTCCAAGGTTTATTGAAGATGAAACAAATGAAGAGTTGTTTGTTGTGATATCAAAAGAGGAACTGAAGTCTATATTGTATTCCTTCCGAAAGGATAAGATCATTGGTCCAAATGGATGGACCATTGAATTTTATGTGGATTTTTATGTCAATCTATTAGAGGACGATTTGTTCAAAATTGTAGAAGAATTTGAAAATCTTGGTTAGGTTTTGGGTGGACAAAAATATACATTCATTACATTGGTCCCAAATAAATACTTTACTTAATATTTTGAGGAGATTAAACCCATTTCATGATGCTACTTAATATACAACATCGTTGCATTTGTATTTCTAGGAGGTCAAACAATGTATTTTATGAGTTTGTTAGAAGTGATTAGTTTGGTTTTGTTAGTAATAGACAACTTCGTGATGTAATTGGAGTAGCTACAGAGGGATTAAATACAATCAAATTTAAGAATATAAGTGTTATGGTTGTCAAGCTTAACTTATCCAAATCATATGAGGATGCTAGCTATTTGTATATGAGACTAGTTCTAACTCATATTGGTATATGTCCTACTACAGTTTGTTGGATTGGTGGATGCCTCTCTTCAAGTTATTTTCTAGTACCAATAAATTGTTATGCTTCCAGTTTCTTGAAACCAATAAGACATCTCAAGTAGGGTCAACCCTTATCCCCTATACTTTTTTGAGTTGTGGATAAAATACTAAGTATCCCCTCTCGTTATTCCCAAAAATTCGCCAAATGATCTTTTTTTCCATGTTTTAGTCATTGCCTTTGGGCACTCTTTATGGACATATGGAGGTGAATGTTTGAAAACTGAAAGAGGTTTTTGTTGGGAACATTCCAATTCATAAAACCTCTCTCAGTTTTTAAATAGGTATCATAGTTTGGGAGAATCAAAGAGATCTTTGAGGCCATTTTTCCCATAAATTCACCAAATTCTGGGTGAGTTTTGTTCTAGTGTTAACGTTTTGTCTCCAGTTTTTGGTCTACTTAGACATCCATGCAAAGTTGACTACCAGAAACAACTTATGAATACATTTTTCTATGCATCTATTTTACTTCAGTTATCAACAATGAGTTTCAATTGCACTAATAGAATTAATTTTTGGTTTATTTAGAGGCATTGTTTCCACTTGTAATAAGTTGTAATCTTTTGATAAAAACAATGTTTTTGAGTTCGAATTGATGGAAAGTTATGAACTGACACTTCATCTCAACTCCATTCAGTTTAAAAAAAAATTTACAGATTGTAATTAGGAAGCAACAGTGAATTTGTACCAACGGGATATGATTGGAATCTAGAGATTGAACTACAGAGCTTAGATTCGAGCTAGGTAATCGAATCTTATCTACATGAAGATAAATAGATGGATATTTGAATGTAAAGAGGTTCAGTTTTTTGGGATATCAAGCATCAGGATTTTGGATGGGGCTTGAAGCATAAAACTGTGAAGTTTCCCACCTAGGCAATATAAGTTTTGGTGACAGACTGTGTTTTTTTTCTCAAATCTTGTGTCTCTTGTTATCTTATCTAGATGCAAATTGAAATGTATGCAAAGTATTATTTCTTTTCCTTTAAGCTATTGTCTCAATGAATTGTTTGTTGTCATGCAACATGTTTTAACTATTGTTTCAGTGAATAGTTTATTGTAATACAACCTATTTGGATGATTTGTGTCTAGGTACATGTTTTAGATCTGAAATATTATTTCAAGTCCGATGTTTCATACAACAAGTAACAAATTGTACACTTGTTTGTATTTCCTTTGTTTTATTCTTCATATCTTTATCTACTAACCAAAATGCATGCCACTAGATAAGGGAAACCTTACAGTGATTTTGTTGAACAATCCAACCAGGTCTCTACCCTTGAAAACCTATATATCAGTTGACCAACATACTTAATTCAAAAAAACCAAGCATTCCAACACTTGAGGTGGCCTAGCTCTTCCCTTTAGCAGTTAGGTGCAGACCTTAGGACCAACAGGTATTGTATTGTACTTATAGCTATCATTATTTATAAATTTATTCTCATTACAAATCAATAGGAATTTATTTTTTCTCTAATATTTATTGGCCATGGCCATATTGAAAACTCTACATTTTTAAATTCAAACATCCATACTCAAACTACTTTTTTTTTTTGTGTGTGTCTGGAGGAATCAACAACTAGTTGGGCACGTGCTCGCGTTACACATGGCCGTGTTATCCAACCGCTACCACTATAACCTCCAGGTGTGCCCACGATGTCCCTTACGCGGCACACAAGGTAAGTCGGGGGGAATTGAACTCGAAACCTCATGGAACTTCATTTTCACGGCACTTGCCAATTGAGCTGCCCCCCCGGGGGCCATACTCAAACTACTTTAATACTTATTTATAGTTTAATATTTTATGTTATTTAACTATCATAATGACTAAACATTTAGAACATTTTAATGAATTAGGTTTATTTGCACTATGTAAGCATATAGGTTTTTATTGTATACATATTTGAATAATTTTCTACCCTATTAGTTATGTAAGATAAGTTGGTGTTATTAACATATTTGTTTTAGGCTTGATTATTTATTTATTTACAATTTATTTGAATTTGTGTATGTTTATCTTTTGATTATCATTTAAATTTTAAGAGGGTTTCTTAAATGGTTCTTTGTTTCTTTTTTGGGATATTGCATTTATGACTGTTTATTATAAATTCTTAGCTAGGTGATTTTATTATGAAGAATTGTTTACTTATTTAGTTCGTATGGATGATACTCTTCCTTCATAGATGATATTAATTGTGCATAGAAAAGGATACCCATGTAACTTATTTTCTTAACATCACAATAATCATATTCCAAAGAAACTAAAGTAGTTTCCACACGAAGAAGTTTATTAAAAGAAAAAAAGAAAATGTTGAAGTATAGCCCCTAAAATTCATACAATTTATTTATAATAACTTGATCATCATCCTCAACATGCTCAAAAAGATCCAACAAGGCTCCCACATCAGTAAAATATCTTGAAGCTAACATTTGGTTGGAAGTTTAGAATGCATCCAATCTCTCATACCCCAAATCGATGTGAATGTTCCCTCTCATATCAAATACTCTACCAATAAGGTTGTAGACAAATTAGTCAATGAGGGTTTCCTCTAGGGCCACTACACCTTAGATACTAAATGGGATCCCACCTCCCACTCCCCTCTGCATGAATACTAGCTCTCCCTTATGAAGACAAACCACACCTTCCTGGATTGGGTGCTTGGGATACACTTTGATGTGACAACCGCTCCCCAGGATCCTTGGTCATTTTCCCCCCCTATGTCCTCTCCTAGGACACCTAGTATTCCCTTCCCTCATTAACTCACTTGCCCTATCTAATTAACTTATGCTTCTATTTTCCAGTGTCCTTACTCTGCCTTTAGATCCTCGGGTTCATCCTCACCTATTTCATCGTACATTGGAAGAGTTTATTGATTGTAATGGCATCCTCAACGATGATTATGGGAACTCCCGTGACTTTTCCCTCTCCCGAGTGCTCGGATAATATTTTATGGCCCTCCCCTCAGTAGTTTCTTCAATTTCTCTCCCACTCTGCTTCCAACCCTCTATGCCTCACCTGTTTATATGTCATTCCCTAACCTTCTGAATCTGCCATGCTTTTTTTTCCCTTACACTAGTCCTTCCTATCACCTTCCATGGCCTGTAGGAGCTCTCATCTTCACTCTCAGGGTGGTTGACATTGAGCCTCTGGCTCTTGAGCCATCTATGCTACGGAAAACCTATATGATGCCTACCATTCCCACACCCCTCCATAAATTCAAGATCAAATCAATCCGGTTGAGGAAGATGTTTGTGTTCTCATGCATTTCATCTCCAATGAAGAAGTAAATGACTCCACTCGATCTGGGTTCTTGATTCGGTCTCTACTAGAGATCGAGAGTGTCAATATTTCAAAACTATCTATCTCTATTTGCATTTAAAACTATTAATGGGTAAGTTTTTGGTGGAAAGGAATGAGGCACATCAAGAAAAACTCTTCCAGCTCAATGACGTGAAACTCCAAGTGAAGCTCGTTGACCACAAGTTGAACCTACTGGAAGACAAGTTGGATGGACTGGACTTCACCAACTTGGATTATCCTCAAATACAGGTTCCTGTAGCAGAAGAAAATTCCCCTCTTGTTAATTTGATCATGAATTATAGTTTAGATCCTCTTTTATCTTATCTTAGAGGCTTGGGTGCTCTCTCCCCACCTCCTTTCAGTCAACAAAATCATAGGAAATCTTATACTAGACTTTCCTTTGGTATTCATGACTTATATTACTTTGAGTTTTATAGTTGTGAGAAGCATTGGTTTTTAATGATTAGCAAACTTGATAAATTGACTTTTTTTGTTGTCGGTCTAGTTTCCCGAGTGATAGACCAACAACAAAGTCCCTATATATTTTATTTTGAGATAATATAATGGTTGTAGATTATTAACAAAAAAATAACTTGATCATCATCCTCTTCATCCCTATACAATTCTTTGTGTTTCTCCCTATCTTCCATGGGTGCACAATGGTTCCTGTGATAAAGTTTATAGTCCATACCTTGACAAGCATGCAAATAATTGTCCAACAAATTACACACTGGACAAATTTTGAATTCATGTATTCAATTCTCTAGTTTCCTACATTTTGAATCAAAGTATAGTCTTAAACCTATCTATCATAGATGATAAACAAATCAATCTTCATTAACCATATGAACTTTTAATGGTAACATATATCATCTAAAATCACTAAGAATTAGTAGTCATTTCTTTCAACACCTTTCTAAAAGGTATTGGCCAGAAAAATAAATTTGTCCTTGCACTAAAGAATCACCCAACTTAGTTAACATAAATAGAGTTTGGAGATTTAATATGGATGCCTTTAATGAAATGGAAGTGATTAAAGGAAGGATGTATGATATAACCATTTCTTATGCAAAACACACTCCTATTTTATCCGTTAAAATATGTAAATATAGTAGGGTGATTTCAAAGTATGTTTGTGATGATTGAAGATGGATGAACACGTTAGTTAGTTTCAGCTATTAAAATTTTAGTTTTATCAATCATGATCAATGTTTGTAGTTTTGATTAACATATAAATTTTGAATTCAATGTGTATTTTAAAATGTGATGCAGGAGCATCGCTCACTCATCAAGCGAGCCAGCGCATGGAGCAGAAAAGACAGCTGGATAAGCCAGCACACATTTTGAAATACATTGGAAGTTGTTGCGTTGCTCTTTATTGAAGTCATTCATAAAGAAGCACACTTGTATTGTAAAGAGGACCTTGAGCCTTTAATCTCTCGTCCTTAGTAGATAGGAAGGCATTTAATAGATTTAATGCAGGTAGCTAGATGTTTTAAGTCTAGATTAGACAATTTTAGTTTTGAGAGGGAAAACGGATATAGACACCCTCCTTTGAACATTGAAAGGGAGAATTCATTATCATTCATTTAGGAGCAAGAAGAGCTGAGCAGAGAACTGTATGAAGAACACCCATGTATAGAGATTGAATTAATAGAAGAACGCTTTGATTCAATCCCATGGTTATGTGTTATTTCTCTGTGTGTTGATGTTATGCTCATGAGTATTTACTTTCTGTTATGCACTTGCTTTTATATGTTGTGTATGTGATTTCATGGTTGATTTGAAATCTGAGAGAATCAGTGAATGAGTTTCAATTGTTTCTCTAAGTGAGCCAAAGAATTCTTGCAAGGAGTGCAGTTGAATTTGTCCGCAAGGAGTGTGTGACTGCAGGGTTCAATTAGGGTAAGCTTGTGTTCCCATTCATCTCAGAAGTGCAGATTTGGGCACCAGAGCCGTGCAAGGCATGCACAGGCTGGACGAAGACTCAGAGTTGCGATTCTGAGTAAAAGGGAATTAGGACTGTTGTTGCAGGGGAACGCGTAGATTCGAGGAAGCTTCAACACTTAGTCATGTTCGAAGATCTGCCACAAGGAGTGCATGCAACAAGTCCTCATAAAGACTAGTGAAGCGAGGACAAGCTCAGGAGGAATAGGCCTACAGTTCACTAAAGGAGGATTGCAGGGGTGTTGTGGAAAGCCCGAGAGAAACTCCATAGGTTGATGAGTGGTCGAACAAGTTGTCACAGAGGGAGCGTTTCATTCATTCGCAGAAGACAACAAAGGAAGGATGGACGGTTGAAATCCCCTGGAGAGATTTCACGAGAACCCGAGGACCGATAGATCTTGTAAAGGTGCATGGAGATTACAGTGTGAGAATTTAAGAGTTTGAAGCTCTGGAGGGAGCAGTGTCGTCGATCTGGGTTCATAGGGATCATCAGATCTGCATGTGCCATCGCATATCGGCATATCGCGAGTTGAAGAACCAAGTCATTGGAATGGGAGCGACGATATCGCGATCCGTGATATCCTGAAAAAATCATAACCGTTGATCGTGGGGACACGTGTCAAGGAATCCCAATATATCGGGGTTCGGATAATCGGGGTTTTCGACGACAGAGAACACTCACAGGTTGGATTCGCGATTCATGATATCCTGACGGTGACGTGGCAGTGTGGGAGCATGAGAGTTAGTGGAGTATAGGTGGTACTGTATCGAAGATCGAGAAAAGACAAGACCCGAGTCTATTGACATCGGGACTCGTGATCCCGCGAGTTCTGAAATTCTGATAGAAAGATAAAAGAGAGAGGAGTCAAGTCTACACGTGTATCGAAAAATCGGCACATAGGGATTCGAAGATTGGAACTTCGATTTGCTGACATCGCGAGTAGTGATCCCCCGATAGAGAGAATACCGAGGGAAAAGGGGAAGAAAGTCAGCGATTGACCCACGTCGAGATTCAGGGAATCGCAAGACATAAGGGGCGTGACTACAGAATTCGCGGGATAACGAATTCCGATTTCCCGTTTAGATAAGGGAGACCAGTAAGGAGTTGTTGTGGGTAGAGGATTCCCAAGAGGGAATTAGAGGAGCCTTCGCGCTCTTTGGGCCAAAGTCAGAGAAGGTCTTGGTGATCGCGGACGTGCTGGGGTGAAAGTCTGCATCAGGTGGTATCAGAGCGGGAATATCTTTGATTTCTGTAGCAGAGAGAAACAAAATTACACCATGCCGCCAAGAAGGGAAAGGGAGTCACCTGACCCAGAAGACAGGGAGGTGAGAAGAAGAGGTAGGCCAGCAGGAAATCCAGAAATGGAGCACCAAATGATAGATCTACGAGCAAGACTTGAAGAGACGGAGACAGCGTAGAGACGCACAGCAAATACTGGAGATCTAAGTGACCTCGAAGGCAAAGCTGAAGTTGTACCACAATAAGAGGTCACAGCAGAGGATGCATCAATAGTGCGATTGATAAAAGCTATCGCCAGGATGAGTTCCAAGACCAAAATGGATATTCCAACTTATGAAGGAAGTCTGGATGCAAAAGAGTTACTGGATTGGATCCGAGCTCTTGACACCTACTTCGATTATGAGGAGATCGAAGAGGACAAGAAAGTCAGACATGTTGTCACCCGGTTGAAGGGACATGCAACATTGTGGTGGGACGAGCTACAGGCTGATAGACGTTCCAAAGGTAAACAGAAAATCAAAAGTTGGGACAGGATGATCACGAAGATGAAAGAGAAATTCATCCCCAGAGATTACCAGATCACACTGTTCAGTCGAATGCAGAACCTGAGACAGAAGTTGATGACGGTGAAGGAGTACACCGAAGAATTCTACAAGCTCAATATCTGAGTAGGTCATCGGGAGAGCGATGATGAGAAGGTGGCGAGATACCTGAATGGTTTGAGATATGACATTCAGGACGAATTAAGCATGGTAACCATCAGGATAGTTGAGGATGCTTATCAGATGGCTCTGATAGCCGAGGAGAAGTTGAGCTGTAAGCAAGGTCAACGAGGGCGAGGCAGGAGTCAGCCCAGAGGCAAGGCAGTTGCCCAGGACAAATTCCAAAATCCCAAGGAGGAATGGCAGAAACCTCAGGGTAAGATTGAAAGAGGTGGAACCTCACAGCAAAGACATCAATATGCTGAGCCGAGGAGACAGAATACAGAGCAGGGTGGCGGATATGCTGACGCAAACACTCTTCCTCATACTAGAGGTTGAGGTAGGGGAAGAGGTGGAGTGATCACATGTTTTACATGTGGAAATAATGGGCATAAGTCATTCAAGTGTCCAGAGAAGAAAAAGGATGGAGGAGAAGCTCACATCATTGAAGCGCAGAAGCGTGATGATGAGAATGAAGATGCAAAAAGCGGAAGATCACTTGGAATGCATAAAGTCCTTTTAACACCCGAGAAGGAGGTGGAGGACACAGCTCAGAGAAGCTGACTGTTCAGGACAGCTTGCAAGACCAAAGGCTGGAAATGCAAGTTCATTGTGGACAGCGGAAGCAGAGACAATCTCGTTTCGACCGAGATGGTAGAAACGCTGGAGCTGGAGACAACTGATCACCCGAGTCCATATAAAGTACCATGGCTACAAAAAGGACATCAGGTGAGTGTCACTAAACAATTCTTGGTTGAATTCAAGATAGGTGGGTATAATGATAAAATTATGTGTGATGCTATCCCCATGGATGTATGTCATGTATTGCTGGGTAGACCATGGCAATATGACAGAAATGTGATTCACGATGGGAGGATGAACACCTATACCTTGGAGAAGGATGGGAAAACACACAAGTTGCTTCCGATAAAGGATAAGGAAGTGAAGCCGGAAGTAAGAAACACCATACCTCTCATGAGTGGGAAGGAGCTTCTCACAGAGATGGAGAAGAAGGAAGATCCACAATTATTTGTGGTCAGGAAACCAAGAATTGTCCTGACTAGCACAAGAGTGGACGACTTACCAGAAGAGATTCAGGAACTGCTGGGAGAGTTCGCTGACATCATCGTGGACGAATGACCTCGTTCATTACCACCGATGAGGAGTGTGAGTCATCACATCAATCTCATACTCGGAGCCATTTTGCCGAATAAGGCTGCGTACAGGTTGACGCCTCAAGAGAATGAGGAGGTCAAAAGACAGGTACAGGAGCTACTAGATAAAGGATTGGTCAGGGAAATTCTTAGTCCATGTGTCGTTCCAACGGTACTAAGTCCAAATAATGATGGAGGATGGAGAATGTGCACAGACTCCAGAGCGATCAATAAAATCACCATCAGGTACATATTTCCACTGCTGAGAATGGATGATATAATGGATTGCCTGAGTGGGGCAAATTACTTTTCGAAAATTGATCTCAAGAGCGGATATCATCAGATTCGCATGAGAGAGGGCGATGAGTGGAAGACATCACTCAAGACAAACGAAGGTTTGTATGAATGGCTGGTCATGCCATTTGGCTTGACAAACGTGCCGAGCACATTCATGAGGCTGATGAATGAAGTCCTAAAGGAATTCATCGGGAAATTGGTAGTTGTATACCTGAACGATATACTAATTTTCAGTAAGACGAAGGATGAACATTTGAAGCATTTGGCTATTGTGATGAGGAAGCTGCAGCAGGAGAAACTGTTGATCAACATGAAGAAGTCCTCATTTATGAAGACATAGCTCATTTATTTGGGTTTTTTCATATCAGTGAATGAGTTGAAGATGGATCCGAAAAATGTGGAAGTGATCAAGAAATGGCCATCACCGAGAAATATTTTCGAGGTGAGAAGTTTCCATGGATTAGCTAGTTTCTACCAGAAATTCATTAGGAATTTTAGTGGAATTAGCGCAACGATGATGGATACAGTGAAGAAGCGACATAAAAATTTTCATTGGACAACGGAGGATGAGAAAAGCTTCAATCTGTTGAAGCGGAAGATCACAGAGCAACCAGTGTTAGTGTTGCCGGACTTTCAGAAAACATTTCAAGTGAAATGTGATGCTAGCGGATATGCTATAGGAGCGGTCTTAAGTCAGGAGGACAGGCCAGTTGCATATTTCAACAAGAAACTGGATGAGGCAAAGTTGAAATACTCCACGTATGACAAAGAATTTTATGCTATCATACAGGCATTGAAGAAGTGGAGGCATTACTTGATCCCAAAGGAATTTGTATTATACAACGATAATCATGCATTGCAATTTGTGAGTCAACAAGAGAAGTTGAATCAGAAACATGCAAAATGGGTAGAGTACATGCAGAATTTCACGTTTGTGATCAAACACATTTCAGGAACTACTAACAAAGTGGTTGATGCTTTGAGCAGGAAATGTTTGTTGCTGCAGGAGTTCCGAGTCAAAACATTGGGGTTTGAAAATCTGAAGGACATATATGCAGGTGATGCAAATTTTGGAGAAGCATACGAAGCAGCTAAGAATCCATTTCTCAGGGATCGAAGTCCGTGGATAGACTACATGATCCAGGAGGGATTTTTGTTCAGAGGCAATCAACTGTGCATTCTGAATTGCTCCATGAGGGAGAATTTGTTAAAGGAAAAACACAGCAGTGGATTAGCAGGGCACTTTGGCCACGATAAGACATTCGAAAAACTGAGCGAAGCATATTTTTGGCCAGGAATGCGAGCATATGTTAAAATATTTGTTGACAGATGTAGGATTTTTCAACATTCGAAAGGCAGAAAGAAGAACACGGGTTTTTATCAGCCATTGCCCATACCCGAGAGGCCATGGGAGGCAATTAGCATGGACTTTGTATTTGGATTTACAAAGACATAGAGAGGGGTTGATTCCATCTTTGTGGTGGTAGACAGGTTTTCAAATATGGCACATTTTATTCCATGCCAGAAAACCAATGATGCGACACATATCGCAATTTTTTTTTTTAAAGAGATCGTTAGACTTCATGGATTGCCGAGAAGTATAGTATCGGACAGGGATACAAAATTCATAGGTCATTTTTGGAGGACGCTATGGAAGAAGCTAGGGACTAACTTGGAGTTTAGCTCAACTTACCATCCGCAGACAGACGAACAGATAGAGTTGGTCAATAGGAGTCTGGGAGACTTGCTTAGAAGCCTGGTGACAGAACACCATGGCAGTTGGGACAACATAGTGCCACAGGAAGAGTTCACATACAACGATTCAATGAATCGAAGTACACGAAAAATTCCATTCCAGATTGTGTATGGGACACAACCAAGGGGAGTTTCTAAACTCAGGGAGTCAGAACAGACTGCAACTAGCAGCGCGACCGCAGAAGAGTTCGCTGAGGCGATGAGGGAACTTCACAGCAGGGTGAAGCAGCGACTGATTGATTCAAATCAAGAGTACAAGCGCAGAGCAGATCAGCATCGAAGACAACTTCAATTCGAAGTTGGTGATCTCGTTTTGGCACACTTGAGGAAGGAAAGGTTCCCAAGGGGAACATACAACAAATTGAAAATGAAGAAAATTGGGCCATGCAAAGTCCTGAAGAAATTCAGAGAAAATGCTTATGAAATTAAGTTTCCAGATGGCATCGGGATATCTCCGATGTTTAATGTTTCGGATTTATACCCATATAGGGCTAGAGAAGCAGAAACTGGAACTGAGGAACCAGTGATCCAGTGGCAGAAGCAGATGTCGATTTCAGAGAATCCGTAGATGGAGTGTATATTAGGCAAGCGAGTAGGTAAAAAGACCAGGCGAAAGCAATATTTTGAATACCTGGTCAACTGGAAGAACCACCAAGTGGAAGACGCCAGTTGAGAGATTGAAGCATTGATACAGAAGCATGGACAGACCGTGCGACAGCTCATGGACAGGAGCCCATGAAATTTTTCAAGCCGAGGAGTATGATGCAGGAGCATCGCTCACTCATCAAGCGAGCTAGCACATGGAGCAGAAAAGACAAATGGATAAGCCAACACACATTTTGAAATACCTTGGAAGTTGTTGCGCCACTCTTTATTGAAGTCATTCATAAAGAAGCGCACTTGTATTGTAAAGGGGACCTTGAGCCTTTAAGCTCTCATCCTTAGTAGATAGGAAGGCATTTAATAGATTTAATGCAGGTAGCTAGATGTTTTAAGTCTATATTAGATAGTTTTAGTTTCGAGAGGGAAAACGGATATAGACACCCTCCTTTGAACATTGAAAGGTAGAATTCATTATCATTCATTCAGGAGCAAGAAGAGTTGAGCAGATAACTGTATGAAGAACACCCATGTATAGAGATTGAATTAATATAAGAAAGCTTTGATTCAATCCCATGGTTATGTATTATTTCTCTATGTGTTGATGTTATGTTCATGAGTATTTACTTCTTGATATGAACTTGCTTTTATATGCTGTGTATGTGATTTCATAGTTTATTTGAAATCTGAGAGAATGAGTGAATGAGTTTCAATTGTTTCTCTAAGTGAGCCAGAGAATTCCTGCAAGGAGTGCAGTTGAATTTGTCCGTAAGGAGTGCGTGACTGCAGGGTTCAATTAGGGTAAGCTTGTGTTCCCATTCATCTCAGAAGTGCAGATTTGGGCACCGGAGCCGTGCATAGGTTGGACGAAGACTCAGAGTTGTGATTCTGAGTAAAAGGGAATTAGGACTGTTGTTGCAGGGGAACACGCAGAGTCGAGGAAGCTTCAACACTTAGTCGTGTTCGAAGATCTGCCGCAAGTAGTGCGTTCAACAAGTCCTCATAAAGACTTGTGAAACGAGGACAAGCTCAGGAGGAATAGGCCTACAGTTCACTGAAGGAGGATTGCAGGGGTGTTGTGGAAAGCCCGAGAGAAACTCCATAGGTTGGCGAGTGGTCGAACAAGTTCTCACAGAGGGAGCGTTTCATTCATTCGCAGAAGACATCAAAGGAAGGATGGACGGTTGAAATCACCTAGAGAGATTTCATAAGAACTCGAGGACCGATAGTTGTAAAGGTGCACGGAGATTACAGTGCAAGCATTTAAGAGTTCGAAGCTCTGGAGGGAGCAGTGTCGTCGATCTGGGTTCATAGGGATCATCAGATCTGCATGTGCCATCGCATATCGGCATATCGCGAGTTGAAGAACCAAGTCGTTGGAATGGGAGCGACGATATCGTGATCCGCGATATCCTGAAAAAATCATAACCGTTGATCGTGGGGACGCATGTCAAGGAATCCCATTATATCGGGGTTCAGAGAATCGGGGTTCTCGACGACAGAGAACACTCACAGGTTGGATTCGCAATCCGCGATATCCCGACGGTGATGTGGCAGTGTGGGAGCACGAGAGTTAGTGGAGTACAGGTGGTATTGTATCGGAGATCGGGAAAAGACAAGACCCGAGTCTATTGACATCAGGACTCGCGATTCCGCGAGTTCCAAAATTTCGATAGAAAGATAAAAGGGAGAGGAGTCAAGTCTACACGTGTATCGGAAAATCGGCACATCGGGATTCGGAGATTGGAACTTTGATTTGTTGACATCGTGAGTAGCGATCCCCCGATAGAGAGAATTCTGAGGGAAAAGGGGAAGAAAGTCAACAATTGACCCATGTCGGGATTCGGGGAATCGCAAGGCATAAGGGGCGTGACTACAGAATTCGCGGGATAGCAAATTCCGATTTCCTGTTTAGATAAGGGAGACCAGTAAGGAGTTGTTGTGGGTAGAGGATTCCCAAGAGGGAATTAGAGGAGCCTTCGCGCTCTTTGGGCCAAAGTCAGAGAAGGTCCTGGTGATCGCGGATGTGCTGGGGTGAAAGTCTGCATCAAAATGCCTTTTATGTGGACAAAAAAAATTTAATAACCAAAATATTACATTTTAGGTGGTCCATCCTTACTCAAAGGGTTTCATCTTTTAAAAGTATAGAATATAGAGGTTACAGGGTTCACTTTGCTGAGAAAGGTTTATTTTCCTTTGCTTCCATTTAAGAGATTAATAACTTCTATTGTTTGTATTTAAAAAAAAACAAAATAAAGTATTGTAAAGTAAAAAATTATCATTTTCTAAAGAGAGTTTTTGATATTATCTTCTCATGTTATTATCAATTTTTGTATGGAGCAAAGTAACAATTAACCAAAATCAAATTTTGTGTAGATTGTTATTTCTACTAAAAATATATAATTTTATTGTTATAATCATTATTAATTAAATGATATTTTTTTTTTCAAATAAAATTCTATGAATAAATATAAGGGATACTTCCCCACATTGAATGTAGATGACATTTTTAGTAAATTCATCCAATACCCAACAACATTGGTGAAAATTGATTAAACTAACCCCTTGGGAGATTAACTAAATGATATTAAACATTATTAACTAAAAAATATCTTTAAAAAAAAACTAAAATGAAATGATAACGTGACATGGGTTCCAAAGCACCAACACTTACTACCATCTTTATCCTACGATCTTGTCACCATTTCCATATGCCATCAACAAATTTTATATATAACAGGATCTTGTCACCATTTCCATATGCCATCAACAAATTTTATCCTATAACATGACTTTGGCAACATTTCCATATGCCATCAACAAGTTTCTATAGAGTCTCTTTCTTTTCCAATGAAAATCACCAATTCCAACTTTGGGTTCCTCATGTAAAAAAAATCAAGATTGGATCTACATGTTGGGTTAGATTTTTGGTTTTTCACTACTGTTTTTTTTTTTAAGGTTTCCAATATCTTTATAATTACATTTCATTTTCTTTAATTTACTTAATTTATTTTTCTCCAACTTATTGGGTTATTTATAATTGAATAAATCTCATTACAATGATTTTTATACTTTAGGGATAAGAGATAATTATAAGGCAATATAATCTAATAAAATATTTTAATTTTTAATAATATCTACCCATTAATAAAATAAGTTTGTGTTGTTAAGGCGCTTCGTGATGTTAAAGTCACTGATTCGAAACATGCAGGGACAAAAATCCAACCATGTTAAGGGTTGGTGTGGTTTAAGCCAGGTGTGATCCCAAGTACCTCTGAGTCACAATTTCTCAACCATAAGTTAATCCCTCAAACACACAAACTAACAAACAAAAAAAATTATTAATTAAAAATAATATATTTATTTTTTAAATATTTAAATAACTTTAAACCTTAAAAATATAATCATTAAATAATAATATATTTTGAAAATAATTAAATTAAAAAATCTCATTTGTAAAAACAAATAAACAAACTAGTCAATGACAATGTCTCGTACAACTCCTATTTCAGTCCTTACACAATGAATTTTAATCTAATTTTTAGTCTTTAAAGAGTGAATGAAATATTCCATGTATATGTCCCGTACAACTCCTATTTCATAGTCTTTACACACAATGAAATATTAGATTTCATAATCTTTACACACAATGGATGAAATATCAAGAAGGAAAACTATTTATTCCGTAAGGAACATATGGAACCCCTCTTAAGTAAGACTATTTATTGTGTAAGAAACATATGGAACCCCTCTTATCTTCATATGAAGATCCTGCAAACATTCCTTTTCATTTTATTATTTTATTCATAACAATAATTTTTTAATTATGATTAATATAAAAAGGTTTTGCCTAGATTATATGATCATTATTACCTTGATTATATGATCATTATTATATTTGTTGTAGAGTATTTTCTATGATTATTATGTGTTCATTATATAGAAATTTTTTTACATATTGTAAATGGTTATGTGTAGCTATTTTATATAATGAGAATTTTAGTTTATCATGCATAGGATCCATGGTGTAATTATGGGGAAAGACCTCATCGTAATACAATGAGGATAACTCTTTAGTACTTGGGAGATGATTCATTCTCCATCGAATTCACCAATATTCATATGTTTTTTTTTTGCACTTTGTACATGATCATGTTTGGTTGCTATAATGAGAATATTAAGTCACTATCTGTGGGCCGCACATGGATATTCATGGGGAATACCCCATCATAGCATGGTAAGGATATATATTTAGTGGTTGGGGGGATTCTTTCCACAAACCAACTCACCAACTCATGTGCTAAGTTTTTGGAGAAAATAGTGATTGTGTTTGCTCACCTGTAATGAGAACATCATTCCACTAGAAAATTGTCATTACATATTCAAGATCTTGAATGTTGCTTCCTCATTCAACTTTCCATAATTGGAGTTCATCAATTGGACCTAGATTGAAGATCTTGAATGATCACCCTTACTCCCAAAATTTCACCACCATAGTCCAAACACAAATGCACTTGCTTGAGCTGAAGGTCCAACAAACCAACACAAATTCCTCCATAGAGACATCCAAATAATCCTTATACCATGACTAAGAATTACTCCAATCCCAAACACATAAATGTGGAACATCATGACTAAAGATATGTGGGAATGAGGCCCACATATTTTACTATTTTTTTTTTATGAGGCCCGTTTAATACTCCAAATTTTCTCTAATGAGAGTAAATTCCATATAGAATTAATGAGTTTCCACATCTCTATTAAATAATATGTTCCAAACAATTGAACTACTAATGAAATTCAAACTAGAAACAATTATTTTATGAACTTATTCACCTTTATTTCCTAGTTAATATTGGCACAAGCCAACTTCTAGATAAAATTAGTGAATTTGCACAAATATCTTCACCAATGCCCCATTCAATACGACTTAACTATTATATTCCATAAAAATAGATGAGTTTCTACAACGTCCTTCAATAGTATGCCCGAGACAATCGAACTACCAACTAAATTCAAACTAGAGACAATTTGTTTCCCCAACTTCTTCACCTATATGCCTTAGTCAATAATGGTATGAGCTATATTCCAGATGGAATTAATGAATTTACACAACTTTCCTCACCAATGCCCCATTCAATATGACTTTCCCACTAAATTCTATATAGAATGAATGATTTTCCACAACTTTATTCAATATCATGTCCCATACAATCAACCTACTGACCAAATTCAAACTAAATATTTTCACCAATTTATTCACCCCTATATCCTAGTCAATATGGGTACTAACCAAATTCTAGATAGAATTCATGACTTTCACAACTTTATTCACAAAGATGTCTCATTTGATATGACTTCCCCACTAAATTCCATATAGCACAAATGAGTTTCAACACTTTTCTTCTACAATGTGTTGATTGGTTTCTCCATTTCCTTCATGTATATTTTCTAGTAGTTTTGTACATAGTTGGAGTAGTTCAAGATTGAGTGAAATAGTCTAAATAAGGGAATTTCTCCTATGTGAACATGGCATATGTATGTGGGAAATTATGTTATCTAAAGAAAATATCTGGGAATTTATACAATACATGTACCCATTAATTTTCATATACAATTAATGAATTTGCACAACTTCAACATATGTCACATTTAATATGACATTACAATTGAATTCCATATATAATGAATGAGTGTCCACACCTCTCTTTAATAATGTCCTAAACAATTGACCTAGTAAAAAAATTCAAACTAGAAACAATTAGTTTATCAACTTATTCCCCTATATGTCATATTCAATGCTAGTACAAGAACAATTCTTGATAGAATTAGTGAGTTTGCACAATTTTTTTCACCAATGTCCCATTCAATATGGCTTATTGGCTAAATTTCATATGGAATAGATGATTTTCGACAACTTTCTTCAATAGTATGTCCCAAACAATTGACCTACCAACCAAATTCAAACTAGATACAATTAGTTTCCTTGACATCTTCACCTCTATGTCCTAGTCAATATGAATACTAGCTAATTTCCAAATAAAATGCATGACTTTTCACAACTTTCTTCACGAATATGTCTTAGTTGATATGACTTCCCCATTAATTTCCATATGACTTTCCACACTGTTCTTCTATAATATAGTAGTTGATTTCTCCAACTTTTTCACGTCTATTTCCTAGGCAATACTAGTACCAATCCATTTTCATATATAATTAATGAATTTGCACAACTTTCTTCACTATATGTCACATTCGATATGACTTTATTACTAAATTTCATATAGAATGAATGAGTTTCCACACCTCTCTTCAATAATATGTCTTGAACAACCGACTTAGCAAAGAAATTCAAAGTAGAAGCAATTATTTTATCAACTTTTTCACCTCTATTTCCTAATCAATGTACAAGCCAAATTCTAGACATAATTAGTGAGTTTGCACAACTTTCTTCACCAATGTCCCATTTAATATGACTTCTCTACTAAATTCCATATAGACTAAATGAGTTTCCACACATTTCTTCAATAGTATGTCCCAAAAAATTGACCTACCAACCAAATTCAAGCTAGAGACAATTAATTTCCTTAACCTTTTCACCTCTATCTAGTTAATATTAATCCTAACTAATTTCTAGATAGAATTTATGAGTTTTCATACCTTTGTTAGTGATTATGTCTCATTTGATGACTTCCCCACTAAATTCCATATAGAATGAACGAGTTTCCACACATTTCTTCATACTATGTATATACAATAGTCCAATCAACAAAATTCAAACTAGAAATAATTAGTTTTCCAACTTCTTCACCTCTATTTCCTAGATAACTTTGTTAACCAATCCATTTCCAAATTAACTTAAAGACTTTACACAACTTTCTTCACTAATCTATCCCATTCATTAAGATTATCCAACTAATTCCTTATAAAATGAATGTATCTATACATTTTCCCATAATAACCAATCAATCATTATAATAGTAAAACCCAAAACAATTATTTTCCCAAAATTTTTCACCTCTATTTTTAAAATACTTATACCAATTAACCAAAAAAAAATGGAGTAAGTAGGGAGAAATCTTTCCTCTGGAATTTCATTTTTCCTCGGCATGACTCTGTGAACTATCCCTCATCATCGTATGCTCCAGCATACTCATGTCGTCTCCTGCAGACTCATGTTGTATCATCGATCCTGGGCATGCTGGTGGATCAATCTCTATATGGAGATCAACCACTCCCAAGACACAAATGGAAGTTTCCCCCATCGACTGGTGCTCCTATGCTAGATCATCAACATCCTCTGTCAATGTGTCTGACTGATACATCTGACTGTCCACTAAGACAGATGAAGTGGATCTCTGACGAATATCCTCAAGAGACCCATCTGATATAGACTCTGATTCTTGAAGGGCGATCTGTGTGCCTCTCAAGAATCCTCGAGTGCTCTCCAACTCTCGAGTGAGTCGGTCTACCTCCAACTCTTTCCCCCTTAGGGCCCTATGATACAACTCGCCAATCCCCAGTAGGTAGTCTCTGTCTGTCAACAATTGCTGGTAGTCAGTCCTCATCATAGACACTCTCTCTCGGAGAGTGTGAAAAACATCCATGGAAAATCCTCCATCTGAGCTACCCTGTGCCACTGATGATCTCCAACCATAATCTTCCATCACTGCATGCATGACATCAATATGTCTAGTGGCTGCCCTGATCATAGCCTTACTAACTCCCAACTGTGGTGCTGTGTGGTGTGACTCCTGATCATAATCATGTTGGGGTACCCCCTCATGCCTCTCACTACTAGTGTCATCACTAACAACACTCTCTGCAGAAGATAAAGTGATGAACTTCCTGTTGTCTACTGTGCCACTAGGTACTCCTATATGCCATTTCATCCCATCACTAGATTCCATCTCCCCCTGACTCACACTATATCATGTATGAGCAGCTCTATCCTCCTGTGCACTCAACCTGCTACTATCATCTGTGCCTGGATCCCATATAGTTGTATCCAGACATGTGTTATCGTCATCCTGGCTGCCAAAGAGTGCATCCTCATCCATGCAATCTGATCCTGGAAGTAAGTGATCCATCCACCTGTCAACCTCTTCCATCTTCTCAACCACTTGAGTCTCCAATATTTGTGACTCCATCTCCTCTGAATGACCTGTATGTGTGGGGTCAACTACATGTACGTCCTGTACCTCCTCCTGGATATGTGGGTCTACCTGTCCATGGTGTGCATCCCTCACACTAGGCTCATCCATCATACCTGACGTTCCACTAATATCCTCATCTAACGTGGCTATCATGGGTGTCTGAACAGGTGTCAAATGTGTCACGGCCCCCATAGGAAGCTCATCATCTCTAGGTGCTAACACGTGTGACTCCTCACTAGTGTCACCACTCTACTGAGGCGTAAGGTCATCAATGGTATGTGACGTGTCTGCTGAGACACTGGGGCTATCATCCTATCCATCCAGCTGCCTATCCACTACATAAGGGTCATCCTCCTCCTCACTCGTGCAAGCATCACTAGCCTGTGTGCAAGAGTCATCATCACTATCCTTTGAGGTAGAGTCACTATCACTAGCCTTTATGCAAGAGTCACTGTCATCATCCAACTGCTCTGAATCCACATCTATCGTTCCATCCTCACACACCTCACCCTCACTATCATGACATGCCTCAATAATGTGCTCCTGATCTTTACCCGTGCACCTATGATCTAGCTCCCATGGCCCCTTGCAACTGTGGCAAGGTTGCATGCTCCTACTGGGCGTGGGGTTTCTCTGTTCTTCCCACCATATAGCTGCTTCTTTTTTCTTTTCACCTGCTATGATCATCCCCTGTAAAATATCCCATTTGCTCCAATGGGGATTTCTAAAGGTTGCATATTGTAGGAAGGTTATTGTAGCCTTAGTTTCCTTGGTAAGGTCGTCATACATGATCTCCAACCATGGTATCTCAAAGGCTATCTTATCTACTTCCTTCCAACTATCCATTTATCCCTATGGAAGACCCCCCAGATTTCCAGGATTTAAGCTCTTATACCACTGTAATGATCCCAAGCCATTATGCAAGGATCATCATTGTTTTGGTGTCTTTTTAAAACTTTTTCCTGGTTGTGGTATTTCATCAAATAGTTTGTTGATCTACTTGTTTAGATGTGTTTAGATGTGTGTATGTAGCAAATAACAGAAAGATATAACCATGGAACATACCTCAACCATATCCAATAAGATAGACAAGCCCAAAACATCTCAAATCTTCTTTATTCATAAAATAGAAGAACCTGCTATAATGGAGATGCCGATCTGGAATGCTCAACAGATGGCCAATATGATAGACAATGGATAACAAGTATGAGCTGCTACAAAATGCTCCCGACAATACAAAATAAGGATCCAAAGGCTGGATAAGAGATGAAGACCAATGCCAAGTGCCAAACCCCTCACTGCTAGAAGATGCCATGCTCTGCTAGATAACTGAAGCTCCTCAACAATTTGGCCCTGGTGCCAAAGATGTCCAATCACCTCCAAAAAGATGCCAAATAGTAGATCGGGTGATGGTAAGAACGACCCAGGTGCCCGAATCTCCAAGATCCCTCTCAATCTCTGTAGATCTGAAATTCCCCATTGAATGGTACGCCCCATTGGATGACTGAAGCCCTAGATAATTCATCCCCGATGAAAGAGGCCTCCAAATGCTCCAAAAATCTCCACAATAATAGATCAGGATGCTACAATGAGAACCCAAGTGCTCAAATCCTCAAATACCGGCTAGCCCCTTAGATCTAGCTACCCTCCAAATAATGGTGCGCCCTCCTCTTGGGAAAACATCCCACTCTCAATACAAATAGATCCTCCACTGAAAGACTACGGAAAACCACTAAGAATGATGCCAAGACACCTGCAAACGAAACCCACTACTTGGAATTCCCGGAATCCCTTCTCCTCAGCTAGGACGAATCACTCCTCAATGAATGGTGTGCCCCCCTTGCTGGAAACCCCAACTGGTGCACCCTCTTTCTACCTGCACAAGCAACTGATGTGGAATCCTCCTGCAACTGAGTAGATTTGGAACTAGAATGGTGTGGGAGCGTATTGCAGCTCCGAGACCAAGCTTGGGACAAGCTAGGTGGAATATCTCACCACCGAATCGTCCTCTAGGGTTTGTTAAGTCAAAACCCTCAAAACCCCCAATGTTGGGCTCACTAGCTAGAAGCCAAAAATCAAAAGATAAACATACATGAATCATGAGTAGAGGCCCTTGCCTTCCTTTTATACTTTTTGGCTCACCTTGTCCCTCCAAAGTGACTTTCATTTTATTAATATTTATTTAATTAATTAAATCACTTTAATTAATTAATTAACCTTTTTACCTCTAAAAATCTCCTTATCTCTCCTTGTGGCTTCCCTGGCCACTGAAAGTCACTTCTAGCCATCCCATCCTGTAGTTCTTCTCCTCCCAATTCCAATGAGCTATTACACTTAGAGGTTCCTCCAAGTAATGTGCCCAAAATTCCCTCTTCAGTGATTTTAATTAACTTATAGCTCAAAATAGTCAAAATCATGGAAATCATCGGAATGGAACGAAACCAAAGCCAACCTGTGCGGAATGGCTCATAATGATGGAATATGATGATAAATTCCAACTGGACCCCACAATGCCTCTCAAATACTCTTGTACTCGCTATAACATCCATCTGGCTACTCTGGTCATCATAAGTCTCTGCCTTGTGATGATGTCCCAAAGTGGGGACATTACACTTATCCATTCAATAACCATAAAAGTTTTTAAGTACTTATCTCTTATAATTTTGTGCCAAATCCCCTGTAGAGTCAAGACCCTCCATAATGAATTTGTGTTGAGAGTCATATTGAATCAAGTCAAATTTATGATCCCCCACCCCCTAGCTTTTTTGGGTCTAGAAAATAGATCCCATCTACATAAATGGATTTTTTTAGAGTCTTTGCTACCATTCCAAAGAAACTTGAACATCAATTTCTGAATTTGATTCAAAACAACACGAGGAATGGCTTCCAGTGACATCTAGTACACTGGTTGTCCTTCTAAAACAGATTTTACCAGTGTATATCTACCTCCCAAAGAAAGCCATCTATTGCACCATACCTCTATCCTCTTCATAAATTTTGTTAGGAGCCAGTCCCAATCTTCGACTTTGTAAGTTATGGTCTTTAACTGATTGCCCATGTACTTAAACCCCGCAAATAATTCCATAAATGAATAGGGAAGGAGATCTTTGTAGGGAGTAAGATCATTACTTGACAATCCTACATGAAGAACTATAGATTTGGACTTATTTACCTTTAGTCCATATGCTATGCAGAAGGATGAAATGATTTTGTCTATC
>ML850146.1:18751-32223 GCA_009831015.1 Picea engelmannii
CTATTGATTATTTCTCATATATTGTGCATGGTGTATTGTAGTGTATTGGTGTAACTCTTATACTATTGTTCATTTCTCATTGTATATAGTTGAATGGTTTAATTATAAGTTGAAAAAGGTTTTAAATTGTACTTTATACTGATTCACCCCCCCCTCTCAGTATCAACATTCCATCCTTAGAGCTATCCATGGCTTCTTTTGTAATCATTGAATTTCATATATATGTATTTTGGTGCATTTTTGTGGTTTCACTAATATATGGTTGTTCACCTCGCCCAAGTGACTTGGTATTTCACATGAATCTTACTTTTTTTTTGTACAAGGGTTCACATCGCTTTGTCATAACACATATTTTCCCCAACTCCATGATGTGTTTTTATGGTCTCTTACCCCATCATCACATGAACTCTTCCTTGAGTCACACAAGGGTGCATGCCCAAAAATTCCTAGCTCCACAATCTACTATTGCCAAAATTAATACTTCTCACAAGTATTTTCAAGGTTTCACTTTGAATTTCCTTCTCAAGTTCTGACCACTATTCATAACTGGACCGGTCAGACTATCCCCAAACTTTTTCAAATTGTTTCTATGGTGCACTGACCAACTATATTTGTAATTTTCTTCATCAAACTCTTCACCAAACTATCTTTGTGATTTTCTATAATACTAGTTGTCATGAACCCTTTGGAGACCCACTCGAAATGCTAAATTTCATCTTCTCTATAGGGAATTCGACACCATGATAGTTTCCACTTAGTGACAATACCACCCAAAGGTACTTCATCCATACTATGTCTCCTCATCTAGAGCATGTACCCATACTCCATTCTAGGCTATGAGAAAGTGAAACACACTCTCTATATGACTCATTTGTATACTTAGGCAATGTTAACAACAACTAAACACTTATCCAATTGAGAATACATTCACGAGACATGTGAAACACATGATAGATGGAGGATATAAAGTGTGGTTGGAACCTTATTATTATGCAATATATATTTATGAGTACAAACAACACTTCTATCTTGGTTACATTGTCTTGTTAGAGTCGTGTAACTCACGTTACACCACCAAGTTTATCCAACTCTCTACACAGTCATAAAACATCTATGTCACTTCAATATCACTCCCTCTTCACAAGACATGTGGTCGACCCCATTGTACACCAACCTAGTCCCTTGTTCTCTCTTTGAAGTTGCATTCACTTGCTCCTTGTGATCTCTTCAGCCATGCTTCCATCAACAGCTTAACTCATCCACACCTTAGTTTATTTTCTATGAGGTATAACACATGAACCATAGTGTCCCCTTATGGACCATTGCCTTCATTTGTCTTTATCATTCTCTTTCAAACTAATGTGTCTCTTTGCGCCCCTTTGAACCGTCGCATTCCACCGAGTTGTAACGTCTCTCCATACATCCCATCTCTTAGTGTTGGTTGGATCCAAACCATTTTAGGGCATATCAAGAGGTCATACCGACCTCCCCATCATGCCCCATGTTCCTAAGGTAGATGGATCCACTCCTTGTGCATGCACACCCAATTCACCCCATATGTGCTCTCATGCAACCCAAATCCATGTATTTATTCACAAGGTATGTGTGGCGTGTATCCCCTTGGGCCCACACACCCAAACGTGTGACCAATGTGATCCTTTCCAAACCTATAAGAATTTCATGCACCCGACTGATCATGTCCTCCTCACACTCGTCAACTAACTCATCTTCCCATCACGTCCAAGGAGTGTGCATGCTCGATGCATTCTGAAGGGATTTACATTCACATTTATAAATGTGGTCATTAATACGTGGTTATAAATGTTGGAATGAAAGTTTTCAAACAAGTGTAGGTCAATACATATAATGTTGACAATAATAATTCTTTTACAATGCATATATTAAGAGACTAGTGGATATGGAGTACCTTTTTCATTGTGATGTGAAAAACATTGTCACACTCATAGATGGTTACATAGAAGTTTGGTGATATTGTATGGTTTTCCCTTAATAACATAGTTCTAGTTAACAAATATGTTAATTATTTTGACATTTAGTATTTTGAGTTGGTATTGTATAAGCCATTTCATGATTTCCATAGAGATATAACCCAAAAATATAATGATATTAATCATAATAAAATTCCACTGAAGGAACAAGTTGATTTTAAAGATGAATAAGAGCCATTTGTGTAAAGGTATTCTTGGATGCATGAGTGGGGCATCATCTCAGGGATCTATAAGAATACATATATAAATCCCAATGAATTTGGCATGCTTGTATTCAAGGACCATAATGTGATGGTTAGTTTGAACTTTAATTTTGTGGATAATGACACTTACAATCAAGCACTGGATTTCATATCTCAAAATTGACAGTTGAATGTGTTAGAATTTTAGAAGTTAGAGTTATCTTCTTTAACATTCATTAACAATTGCATGTAATATGATCACTCAAAGATAAAAAATCACAAAACACAAGATATATCTTGGGAAACCCTCATGGGGGAGAAAACCTAGTAACCAATTCTTTAGTATAGATTCCTTCAACTAGTACAATGTCACACTATAGCTCTCCACAAATAGACCAAGACCAAGATACCGAAGACAAAGAAACCAAGACCTCCTACGCTAGACCTCATTTGTTATGCTCCAAATACACAAGAGAAGGTGAGTTGTGTGTGTGTACAAATGAGAGGAACTAGACCTCTATTTATACACATAACTTGACTCCCAAAAAGACGTAACCCTAAGAGGGGTCTATTTGACTTTTACAATAAGTATAACAATAAAATAATAATTTATTTTGAGTCGATTCATATAATAAGATTACAACAGCCTTCTCAATGTTTTACCAATACAAATACAAAAGAATATCTTATGTAGTTACATCAAAATATTAACACTCCCTCTTAACTAGGAAGGTATTCTTTGTTTCCACACGAACTCATGACCATTGAATGTTAAACATATGAATGTATACATCATCATATATCCATAGTACAACATGAATTCACAGCCAAGGCATCCAAGGCTTGTGGGTAGCTCTCAAATAGCTTCAACATGTCACCATGACATCCACTACCTTGAAATGCATATGTACCTCATCATGTGCACCCATGTGAGTTCATATCCAATACACCCAAGGTCTCTGGGTGGCTCTCCAATAGATACCACATGTCCCCATGACATCCACTACCCTAAAATGCATATGTACCTCATCACTCCCTTTGAATAGGGACCACTCCAAGTTTGTCCCCAAAGTGCTCAAGCTTCATCCTCGACAGTGGCTTGGTCAACATGTCTACAACCTTCTCCTCGGTAGCCATGTACTGGATCCTCACTTCTACCCTATGCACCATATCCCTGATATAGTGATATTTGATATCGATATGCTTCAACCTGCCATGGAACATTGGATTCTATGACAACTTCATGCAACTATGGTTTTCACACCAAATGTATGTCGCCTCTAGCTTGAGACCAAATAACTCGGAAAGAAAATTCCAAAGCCACACTACTTCTCTACATGATACACATGTTGCCACATATTCAAACTCAATCGTACTGAGTGCTACACATGATTGCTTCATGTTTCTCCACGTAACCATACTGGAGCCTAGACTAAAGAAATATGCCGAAGTACTCTTCTGATCAGGAATAATGTTGGCCCAATCTAAATCTAAATATCCATATAACCTAAAATCATGGGTGTCACATACTCGAGACCATAATCCAATGTACCCTTAAGGTACCTCATCACATGTTTTGTTGCGACCAAATGAACTTACCTGGGATGCTCCATATACTAACTCAGGATGTTCACAAAAAAACATATATATGGTCTTGTGTTCATCAAGTACATCAATGAACCCACCATATTCCTGTATAAAGAAACATCCATAGTCTCTGAAGTCGTATCCTGCATCAACTTCATATTTGATACCATAGGTGTAGACATTGACTTGCAATCCAACATCCTGAGCCTCTTCAGAATTTCCACTGCATACTTACCTTCATTCAGAAAGATCTCATCCTGTCTCTTCCATACCTTGAGACCCAAAAATTAATTCATCATCTTGAGATGTTTCATCTCAAACTCAACAACCATTTTTCTCTTACACTCTGATATTGTCTTTTCCACACCTATTAGAAACATGTCATCCACATACAACAATACTATTACCAGACCATCCTCTGCAACCTTAAAGTAAAGGTTAGGATCTGCACTGCTCTTTGTAAACAATAAGTTCATTAGAAAACTATCGATCCTGCCATAACATGCTTTGGGTGCCTAATTTAATCCATATAAATCCTTCTTCAATATGCACACATGCTTCTCCGTGTCATGTACCTCGAACCCTTGTGGCTGCTCCACATATACTTCCTCTTTTATTTCACCATTCAAAAAGGTTGTCTTCACATCCATCTGATGCAACTTCCATTTCATTACCACGACCAACAAAAGTATAGTCCCGATCAAGGTATATCTCACCATGGGAGAAAGTTTCTCCTCATATTCATTTCCCTCCTTCTAAGAGAATCCTCGAGCCACAAATCTAGCCTTATACTTTTCACTACTACTATCAGCTGCATGTTTCATATTGTAGATCCATTTTGAACTTACTACTTATTTATCCTTCAGTCTGGGGACCACATACCATACATTATTCTTTATTATGGACTGATATTCCTCCCCCATGGCATCCTTCCATACCATCTTTTATGCAGCCTCTTCATAATTGGACAGTTTTTCATCCATGATATCACACAAACATGCCACATAGATGGAATACAGTTTCGAATTCTTGCTTTCCCTAAGATATTTTATCGGGCACCATATATTTCTTCATCTCTAATGAGCTCCTATTCCCAATATAGTCTTCTCTTGTGAGAATGCATCTATGCTGGCCTCTAAGGTTCTTCCATGTCAATATTCTCATGAATGACTTCCTTTGGTACAACTTCTTCTGCCTAAGGAACTCTAGTAACTTCATTCTCCTCCTCGTGAACCTCTTTTGCAGAGTCCTTTTTTGATTTAATGAAAGTTTCACTCTCATGGAAGTGACATCTTGACTAATCTCAACATTTTGGAGACTAGGAATAGATATCATGTGTGCCTTCGATGTGTCGCTGTAACCAACAAATATGCCATTATTTCCAGATGGATTCAATTTTTTCCTCTTTTCCTTGGGGACATGCATAAATATGGGGCAACTAAATATCCTTATATGGTTGAATTTTGGATTCTCTCCTAAAAAAATCTCCTCCAGTGTCTTGTTTTCAAGTACTTTATGGGGACTTATGTTCTTCACGTACATTGCAATCTTTGCTGCTTATTCCCACAAATTCATAGGTAGATATTGATCATGGATCATAGCCTTCACTGCTTCCATGATTGTCTGATTCTTCCTTTCTACTACTCCATTCTGTGAAGAATTGTAGGAAGTGTAAACCTCCCTCTTAATCATAGCTTCCTTGCAATATTATTTGAATTTGAAAAAAACTTTGTTCTTTTCATTCAAAAAATATATCCAAGTTTTACGTGAGTAATCATGAATAAAAGACACATAAAATACATACCCTCTTATGGAAGTTGATGACATCAGTACTATTAGAACTTTGTAAATTTGTTTGGCTAAGAAAACAAATGGCACAGGTAACCTACAGACCAACTTTAAGACTGAAAACTAGCCTTTTGAACCTTGAGAGGGATCTCTCTGAGACTTAGTCCCTGACAGATAATGCCTTTGAATTGCCGTCTAGATTGATTGTGTTTGAAAAATGTTTTTGGTTTCACTAGCAAGGAAATACAGAACCTTGGGCCATGGAGTCAACTTTTCGAAAGCGAGAGAAATAAATGACTTGGTAAATGAAACTTTGAGAGAATAAGGGCTAAGAAGGAAATGGTATTTCAGTTCAAATGTTGTTGTGTGTGGAGAAAAAAAGAGTACATAAAGCAACTCAAAGCACCATTTAAGATGAATTATAAATTACTTAGAAGAAAACACAAGATTTTAAATGGCAAAGTCTAAAGCACCACACGATGAATTCTAGACTTGTTAAACGTTCCAATTTAAATAGAGTAAAGACATGAATACACAGAAAACAAGAAGTACATACATAGAAGAGATCACAATACATCAAACCAACACCATTAGAATATTTTCGTCAAAGCCTCATGAATTTTTCATTATATTTCAATCGGGTTCGAAGATTACATTCAATAGTCTACTATCTAGACTACTTTTCCAACCAACCTCGCTTACATTAAAAAGATAGAATACATAGAAAAAAATGCACCCCTTGGGATACTATGCCTCAGACTATTTATCCTAGAATTTTGGTTCTGGTTATTCCCTACCAGGTGACCCCTCGAATAGAACTTACTAAAATTGGAAACCCAACTGCACCTAATCATGTCATAACTGATGTCTTCGTCATGATCGGTCGGTCATCAGTGAGATTAAATCAATAGGAGGCGATGCATTGACATTTCTCCTTTGAGTGGTTACCCGAATGATCAAGCGCACTGTCAGAAATCTACCACCTAGTGTAATGGGCTCTAGTTGCTATTGAGCAATCATTGGTCATGGTATGCACATGGCAAGTTAGTGTGGTGGGTGTCTGTTGGTTCTTGCTCATTATTTCTAGGTGGCGACGATANGGGGCACACATCTCCTTCAAAACTTTCGTGTGTTCCTCCTACACTTGTCCTTCTGAACAACTGGGTTTATGGCATTCACACGATGAATATTCACCGCACAGGTGCACGTCAGACTTCTTGTTTCTCGACAGGAAACATGACACAAGGGGAGAAACATTATGTGTCACGTTCAAAAATACAAAAATGGGGTCAGGTCAATCATGCCTCTGGCCTCACCTGCAATCTTGATACTCTAAGAATTTTCCTATGAGACCAGTTTCATCTTTTCATATTCTTCACCTGTCTTTGCAAGAACGCATTCCCTTTTATCTTTGTTTGAGCACTAGTAGGAGTCACGTGGACATTTTCCATGGCCTATCCACATTCCTTGAAGTTCTTTGTGATTATTTCCTCTAACATCCTTTGCTCCTTGCACAACTGAATGATTATGTCTTGCACTTATTTGAGCTATCTTTTGAGCCAATTTGCGTTCCCTTCTCATCTTTGCGATGTTGTCATTTCGACAATCTTTTCTGCTAACTTTTTTCTCAATTCTATGTTCTCCTTGTATAATTCGACAATGGCGAGTTGCGCTTGCTTCAACTATTGTGATGTCTCGTGAGCCTCCACATTTTTAGTGCTCGACCTTCTTCATCTTTCACAGATTCCCTGTCTTGAACCTTCAAAAGGTTCTATCCAAACAACACACATGAGTAGCTTCTCAACAATAGATTGGGTGCGCAGTTTGTTGGGAGATTGGGTCTCCTCAGGATTCTTGATTAACCTTGGCATGCCTTTTTTTCAAGGTACTAGCTTTTGGGATGACGAGCCTTTAATTTCCTTTCCTTTTCCTACAGCCTCCTCCATTCTTGGCCCCGCACCGCGAGATGTTGTTTCCCCCGTGGGTAGAGGGAGATATCCTTTGGGGTCCCTGGGTATATTGGATGAAATTAGAAAAGAATCCTAGCATTTTTTCAACCATCTCAATTCCTCGAGTACCAACAATTTGATCAATAATATATGGAATAATTTCTTCCTCGGCTGGTCTACTTCAACCTAGATGTTGTTTGCCATTCCTCCTAGGATTTGGTGCAAGAAGAAAGGTAAGTTCAAAGGAATTTTCCCTATGAAATGCATCAACAGCCTAATGTGATGTGGGTATCTTTTGTCAGACCTTCTTTCATAGGTGAAATACCTTCTAATCACCTTTAGGAGCTTCTTAAAAGGCTCTCATAGATACTGACTTGGAATGCCCTCTCCAATTTTCTCGTTCAGGAAGTTTGTCTTGATGAATTATTCATAGCATAATATGTCTAAAGGCATTCCCTTAGATCACATTTCACTGCATAGAGGGATCTCCGTCGTGACTGGCAGAGTTTCCTCCATCACCCGGAATGTGATTCCCACAATGATCGCGCAGAACTCATTAAATCTAAGAGCGAACTGTTCACCCAGTTTCGCATTATATCCTTGGATTTTCTCGCAATAGCACATACATACAACCTGTTCAAAATATTCCCTCACATTCGGATCTTCGTTGATTAACGCTAAGTCTTGAGGTTCGGGCCTCACAACTCTTCCACTTCGTGTCTTCGTCCTTATGTATTGGGATGTTGTCATGATGCAAATGTGTATTTGTTTCGCATGCGTGCGGTAATGAAATATGACACCCTCTTTGTGTGGAAAATGGAGAATGATATACTTCACAGAGCTCTATCGGAGTGGCAGTGGCAGAATCTTTGAACGACAAGGAAAAATAACTCTAGGAGTTTACTATGCCGCTACCAGGTGCTATGAATACTTTTAGAGAAGAATAAGGTCGATGCTGTGATAAATGGTAATAGTAGGCCCATCGCAGTAGGGAAGCGCGACAGGAAATTCTGGCATGGTGGCAAGGTGCTGCGACACTGGTGGTGAGCCAAGGAAATTGGACGCAGAAAATTTTTGGGCACAATAGGAAAGGACTCCGAGGAAGAAAAGTTGATTGCAAAAGGAACTATCGCCCGACAGACTAGGTCATGGAAAACTCCAATAGGGTTCAAACCATGACTGAAAATGAAGGAGACATGACAATCTTGACTAAACAAATTCACAACATAACTGATGGAAATCGACCTTTCCATAGTGAAAGGACCCAAGACTTGCAGGAAAAATCAAGACAACACACAAACTTTGATGGTAAAGTAGAAATATGTAGGGTGATTGGTATTTTTAATTGAATCGGTGAGGGATGGAATCATGACAGAGGACGTTGAATCCATGGTGATGATACGTTTTGAAGCATGCTGAAGATTTGTGCAACACACTCACGCGAAGGGAACACTTCAGAGTGTGCAAAGTACATATGATAAGAGTTGTAGAGTATACATGATATGAGCGTTGTGATTTCTTAACCTTTATGACTTCATGATTAGGTGATTATGGTCATTATATTTTTCGATGTGATCTTTACTCTAACAACTTTCCTTGACCTCTGGCACGCAAATTCTGTCTTTCTGATATGACTTGACCTTTTGGGAAAAGTACCTTTACAATTCGCACATGGTTAATTATGATGTCCTTTCCCGATTCCAAGGGCCAGACTCACCACTTGCTGACTTCGACCCATTCGTTGTTTAGTACTTGACCTCACAGGCTTTGACGCATGAACTACGACTCATCTAGAACTGATTCTAACTGAAAAAATGGCGTTGCTAACAGGTACACACACATCCAAGTGGACGATGTTCAATACTCTTTTGGCTCTGCTATCGCTATAAGGAAATGAGTGCTTCATGTTATTTCCTTGTGTGAAACCTTTTCACACGCCATCCGATTTTTCCTGGATCTCTAGTAGTCCCATCACCATCTTTCTCACACTCGGTAGGGCCTTGTAATGTAGGTGAGAAAATATCCTATGTCATAATTCACTGGGATTCACAGTGTCATGAATTAATGTTTAATCTGATCACCCTTTCAATTTGTATAGTCCTCCCTCTTAAACTCCAATCACCACAACATCATCAAAAGTATTCCCTTAAGGCCACATAAGAAATTTTCCATCAAATAATGAAACTTTGTAACCCTTCTCATCCAATTTTGAAATCGAGAGAAGGTTCTTCTTCAATCCAGGAATATGGAGAACTTCCTTAATCTTCATTAGCTTTCTTGAGTCTAACTTGTAGGAGGATTCTCTTACTCCTTTGATTGGATATTGATATTCATCTCCAAATTTCACCATGTGCGGTGAATCCTTATGAGTAAGGTTAGACAAGGAGTCTTTATAACCTATCATTTGCTTTGAAGCACCATTGTCCACCAGCCAAAATATCACTTCCATGAGTGACAGTTCCTGTAAGGGATGAGATAAGAACATACTCCTAATCACTTGATTCATATTCCTTTGCAAACTTCTTGGGTGGATCATCATCTTCAGTTGTATGAACATGATTCCTTTTATGTCCTTTCTTTTCCCTTGGTCTCTGAATGATGAAACAATTCCTAGCAATGTGTCCCATTTTCAGACAAGAGAACCATTTGATATTTGGGTTATTTATTACGTCGTTATGAAAATTCTTGGGTGAGGATGGTTCTTTATTTCTCTTTCCTTTCTTGGCGTGGACGGCTAAGGCTTGATCATCATCTACCATCTTCTCTTCTCTTATTGTCATCCTTGCTTATTCTTGGTTTCAATCTTCCCATAGCCTACTAAACTTGGGTAGCTTCCTTCTTGAGCATATCCCTTGAATAAATGCATCCCATGACCTTAGGAGGCCATTCAAGGTGGACAACACTATTTCTTCTCCATTCATTGTATCACCAATGGATTCTATATGCTCCTTGATATGGTTCACTCTTGAGAAGTAAGAGTGGATCCTTTCTAAATTCTGCATCCTCATGTTCTTTAACTGAGTTCTTAAGGTCATTCTTTAGTTGATGTTGTTGCCTTCAAATAGTTGGGTTAAGGCATCCATCATTTTTTTTGGAGTGGATAATGAAGATATGTGATGAATAAGATAGTCCTTAATGGAGTCTGCAGTAATCCTCTTTGCTTTGACCATATCCTTTTTATGCTTTGCTTTAGCGTCATCTCCCTTTGGTTCTAGAACTCTTCTTTAGTAAACTTATATAGATCACGTTCTTCTAGGAGGAGGGATAATCTGTACTTCTAGGATCTAAATTTGTCATCTTACTCCATCTTCTCATCAATATTGGTTCTGGTAGTCATCATGTCCCTAAATCACAAATTCTGGATTCTGAAGATCTGATCCAGGAAAAAGATGTGCTCCACTAGGGCGAACTTGGTGGTGGTCTTGTCTTTTCCAGAAACCACTCCTATCGAGAAAATTGAATCCTTTTGTCTTCTAGATCTGCAAGTTGTCTTCTATTCAGGCATGCTCTAATACCATGTTACAATTTTAGAAGTTAGAGTTATCTTCTTTAACATTCATTAACAATTTCATGTAATAAGATCACTAAAAGATAAACAATCACAAAACACAAGATTTATCCTAGGAAACCCTCGTGGGGGAAAAAACCCAATAACCAATTCTTTTATATAGATTCCTTCAACCAGTACAATGTCACGTTATATCTCTCCATAAATAGACCAAGACCAAGATACCAAAGACCAAGAATCCAATACCTCCTACACTATACCTCCTTTGTTATGCTCCAAATACACAAGAGAAGGTTAGTTGTGTGTGTGTACAAATGAGAGGAACTTGACCTCTATTTATACACATAACTTGACTCCCGAAAAGATGCAACCCTAAGAGGGGTCATTTTGACTTTTACAATAAGGATAAGAGTAAAATCTTAGAAGAAAAAGAAAAGAAAACCATATGATATTGTCCATGCACTTTATAAAGGTGGGAATAATGAACTATTAAGTATGACCATCCAAGAAAATATAGGTATGGAAAACTCTTATTTGATAGGAGTTGTTAAATAAACACTCAAAATTGAGCCTTTTCTCAAAAATACCCTTTTTAGCACCAACACTGTTATAACACTCAATATGTATGCATCAACAATGCACTATAGTTCACTCATATACCTATTCAATAATGCACTCATATACATCACCAACAATGCACTCATATACCTATTCAATACATGGTCAATAAACCTATTCAATACATGGTCAATTTATGGTCAATTTAGAAGGTTCACATTTTATTAACTTACAAGAAGAGGTGTAACATGTCAAATATGTCCTTATTAATGAAATTCATTTTGTAGGGAGAAATCTATGAACATAAATTGGTGGTCAACTTCATCATCTTATTTTTTGAAAATCTATATATTTCTTCTGAAAGACAATCCATTATATTGTTTGCTGATTTAGTGATTGTGGAAATTATTCATAATTGTTGTAACTCTTGATATAGTGTTCTAGTAAGATGGACAAAACGAAGATGCAAAATGATTTCATCATTTTCTAATAACTGTTAAAGATGCAATTCCAAATGTATACGATTGGAAATTACTAATAAGTTGTATATATGCTTCTCTCCATGGTTTTACAAAAAAGTCATTTAATAGGGATACATTTGTTTATAATAGATGATGATGTCAAAATTAACAATTGATGTTTTATAATAGATGATGACGATGATGTCGTCAATAATAATAGATGATAATGATGTTTATAATAGATGATGATGATGTCAATTAATAAAACATGCACACACTCTCCTTGATTGATAACACTCTAAACATCACGGTGAAAAAAATATAGATAGGTATTCATTATAAATATAATATCTTGTCTTGATATCACTTTGAATAATTTTTGAGTGATTTTGCTTATCTATGTCATAGTTTTGAAACATTCTAGGTCAACTTATATTGGTTTAATACTAAATAGCTACTTTTTAGGTCATATCGATTAATTGAAATTCAAGCATGCAGTTTTTAATAGTACAATTCGCTATGTACGTCCACGGACTCTCCCATGTACTGCCCCGTTCTTCCTTCCGTTATTACCGTCTTATACATTATTCCAGGTTGCAGTAAATTCGCCAAAACGTCTATCGAACAAACACACAGGCCGCAAGAAATTCAGCGCACTGAATAATTTTTCGGTCATTAAATCTGGAGATTGATTAAGGCAACATTCTGCGCAAAGTGACAATTTTCTTAAATAAAAAAAATTGCACGCAGAGAAACATCCAAAACAAGCAGAGGGGGGAACAATTGAAAAACTGAAAGAAATAAATAGAAGACCGTTGTAAATCGTCAGTACCCCATGCAATGTATGGAGTAAGATGAGTTGTCAATTGACAGTGAAACAGGGAATGTTAAGCATGCCTCATTATATGCTCATTATTATGCCTGCTTATATGCTGTAATAGCAAATGCCACAATAAATATATGCCAACCATTATATTTCGGAGATACACTGTCCTGCATGGCTGCAACTTCCATTCTTAAAATAAATATCTATTCAATGAGGAATACACTTACAAAGTTGCACTCCCGCAGTTATAAATACATGATACGCATCGTTTTTTGCTGAGAAGTGAAGAGAAATTATCATTCTTCGTGTGTTTGCTGAGAAGTGAAGAGAAATTATCATTGTTAGTCTGTTGCTGCATTGTGAAAAGAAATGGCCAGAGGTGCTGTAATATCCATGACAGTGTATATGGGGTTTATTGCAATCCTCTTCTTCATGCTGGCAACGCATGGTAAGATTCATTCCTCTGGTTTCAGCTGAATGTGAATATTAGGTATTGTATAATATATATTTATTTTAATCGTTGTTTTGTGGTTTGTGATTGCGTTATTTTCAGACCTCCCCGCTGTCGTAGAGGCTATTAATAATGGAAATTATTTTTGCGATA
>ML850147.1:21415-32223 GCA_009831015.1 Picea engelmannii
CGTAAGGCCATAACTCTCAAACCGTGAGGAGTTATGTGACGTTCTACATACCACCAGAAATGGAATGACATGTACTATCCATATATAATAGTATTATCTAAAAATATATAATAACTCATACTTTTACCCATCAAACAAACTTGGGTCCATTACCCAAACCTGGGGTCTCCAACTTCTCATGGCCATAACTCTCTAACCGTGAGGAATTATGTGACGTTCCACATGACACCGAAAATGACATGACAAGCACTATCCATCTAGGATATTTTCCATGACAAATTCACTTTCATTCATCTCATTATTCCACAATTAAGCATGGGTTCTCTTACTGCACACAACGTCTTCTCGTGAGGGATTTCACCATAAGGGGACCACTTTGGAGTTCATCCATATTTACTTCTTATCAACAATGAAAAAACAATAATGAGTCATATTTACATCAAACACTATTGGGTCCATTACCCAAACCTTTGTGCTACGGGTCTTTCTTCAAGGGTTGACATCAATGACAACCAACCTTAATCAACATAACAAACAATACATGTGTCTCACTTCTTACCCCTTCTTCTTTGTTCTGCAATTCTTCTCTGCTTCTATCTATTTTGCAATTCTTCTATGCTTCAAACTATTTTTCAATTCTTCTCTTTCTTTTATGTTCTCAGCATCTGTTTCACATTTCTGAGTTTCTACCTTTCTTACAGTTCAACTCATTTTTCACTAAGAACAGCTAACCCCACATAGTCATAGCATATCGATTTTTATGCCCACTCCCTCTTCAGTTACACCTCGAATCTCCTAGGGAAAAAATGCCTTAGCAAATAAATCACCAACCGTTCAAGAATCATGATTCAGTTTAGCTAACTGAATCATAACTGAACAGTTAATCACGAAGAGAAACAATAGCCCTTCGATCATCTTTCCAAGTATCCAACACCATTGGATTACAAGCGCAGGGTATCGCGTTGATTTCACGATTTCGCATTTCGGTATTCTTGTGATGGGATTTCTTGACACTCCATGTCGCGATCTCCAAAACTCCGAAAAGAAAAGAGCTTAGCTAGACTAGATCCTTCCCTTCTTGTGACCATCGGCGGTGACCTGGCACTTCTCCACAAAGCGCTTTGCAATTCGCAACTTCGGGACTCCTGTGATGAGGAGTCTTGATTCTTTATGTCGCGATCACCGAAATGGAGATTCATTGTATTGGATCCTTCCCTTCTTGTGACCATCAACGGTGACCAGGTGCTTATCCACAAAGCGTGCTTCGTGATTCACAACGTTTGTCGTGAGTCTCCTTGACTCCTCCAACTCTCGGTATCTGAAACTCCGAAATGGAGCCAGATCAACAGCCCACACTCTCCCTTTGATCGATGACTCAGATTAAGTCATGGTTTTGCATATCGCGAGTTTCCAAACCATGCTCCATTGACTCCTCCAATGTGCAAGTCAACGAAATTCTAATCGCTCGCCATGTGTCCTCCTTGACGATGGACGGTCCTCCTGCTTTCGGGACTTTGTAAGCCCGCTTCATCTTGTACTTAAAGATCGTGCTCCTTATTCCGGATCCAAGGATGGTCGGTCCTCGTGCTTAGATCAAACGTCTGATATTTTTTCTCCTCTTTTGTGAGTTCCTCCTATCTGTATTCAGATCTGAGGGTCATCTGGAATTCTGAGTGGGTGATCCAATGATCACTGTTGATCTTCATTGTTAATCTTGCCATGTCATCATCACTGCATTGTTGATCATGTTAATCTCACCATCAATTTGCTACACTGATGATCATGCTGATATTGCCATCAATGACAAACACGCTGCCTACATCTTCTGTCTGTAAATATGCCAACAAAAACATGGTATTTACAAGAACTGTGAAGAGTATTGTTACCTTGTCTTAGAAGAAGAAGTTTGTTTTCTCCTTCTTGTCTTTATTTGAGGGTTCCCTTTCTTCGACAACTGATGCTTCGTGTGTTTCCTTCCTTTTCTTTAACTCGGGACAATGATTCTTGTAGTGACCATATTTTCGACAATTGAAGTATTGTATTTTTGACATATCTTTCTCTTGATTTGGTTTCTTCCTGGAGACAAACTTATTTTTATTCCTGAAATTCTTGAACCTTGCTGTGAAGGCTTGATCATCGAATTTATTTTGGGGTTTCTCTTTTACACTAATCCTTGATTCTTCTTGTGCAAAACAAGTCCAAAGTTCTTCAAATGTGGTATACTCCTTCCTTGTGTTCATGCTTGTGGCAAATGCATCCCATGTCTTGGGAATACCATTGAGTACTATATTTACCAGTTTATTCTCTGAAATGATCTCTTCAATGGCTTGTAGTTGATCTCTCAACTGATAGATTCTCACAAAGTATGATGTTATGATGTCATCATCATTCATTTTCATGTCACATAGCTCATTCTTCAGACTCATTACCTGTCCAATGTTTCTGACTGAGAAGAGATTTATTAGGGCATCATACATATTCTTAGATGAGTCAAGATGGGAGATGTAGGGTATCGAGTGGTCTTTTATAGAGTCCAATATGATACTCATGGAATTGATGTCACTGTCTTTGAACTTCTCCAACTGCAACGTTCTGAGGTTCCTTGTCTTTTCCTTCTTCGAACTGTGGTTCCATGATCTTTCCTTTCACGATATCCAACACTTTATTCTTGGCAAGGATGAGGTCAATCCTTGTCTTCCACGCTCTAAAGTTAGAAGCCCATTCTAACTTGTTTTCTGAATTCATAGAGTAAGTCATAACTGCTTTGACTTGGTCAACCCTTGATTTTGACCAAAAACTCAAACTTGACGTCTTAGCTTGCTGAGAGTATCAGGAGATACGTTAGGCTAGGGTGCACTAGTCTATCCAGAAATTAGGTCAATCCCTTCACTTAAGGTGCCTCAACGAGAGGGTTAGGGTTTCGTTGCTGCAACAAAAACTGGCTACAACTGCAAATACAACTGAGCAAATCCTCCCAATCTATCTTCCAACAGTTAGACTGTTCGAAGATAGAGTGGGCCCGTAACCCGTTAGAATATAATGGATGTGATCATTTAACCATAGACAATATAGCAATATTGTCACCCACCCATAGGCCGAAGCCACCCTCGAGAACCTTAGCCTTGACAGAGAATGATTCTGGAAGAAAACCCTAGGATTAATAGCCAAACAATGTGGCACACCTCTCTCCAAAGATAGCACACCAAGCAAGAATAACAGAAACTGATCAGAGAGTCCAACCCAGAAAACCGAAAAATGCAGATTACAGAACTGTCGGTAGCAGCTGCTCCCAAGATTTGCGCACAAACTGGCCAACTGCAGTGCACACAAGTGTACTACAATTCTGAGAATTCTGGCCAAAATGAAGACTGGACTCCTATATTTATATTGTTTCTGTCAGATTTCCTGGGCCAACTTCTCATTCTGGGTGCTAATTACTTAGTATATAATATTTCCTTTAGCTAACTTCTTCTCTTGGAGGGTAATAACCCAATACAAATCATTCTCTTGAGTTGACTTGTCTTATAGGGTTCTTAATCAATTATTTAGGGTTTCTTCTTGCTTCTCGGAATATTCTATTCTCGTCAGGTTTACATGTGGAGGTAAATACCTCCCACAACTACCATAATATCAACAATTATATGGGTTAGGCATTATAGGAGTTAAGGATTATAAATTTTAAGAGTTAGGGTTTATACAGGTTAATTGTTAAGGGTTCATGGTTATAAAAGCCGATTAATAGTTATAAGTATTAAAATGATTAGGGATGATAGTGATTAGGGATTAAGGGTGATAAGGGTTATATGGGTTAAAATTTTAAGGATTCCAAGAGTTATGTGTTTTATCTGTTAGATGTTATAGGGGTTAAGGTTCATAATCATTAAGTGCTAAGGGTTTATAAGGTTTTCTATTATTTGTATATTATTGATTAGGGGCTAAAACAATAGAGGTTTACCAATTTTATATACATATATGGAATATAGGATTTAGGAATTATAAGGATGAGAGGTTATAGGGAGTAGGGTTTATATGGGTTAGGGGTTAAATGGATTAGGGGCTATAGGGGTTAGGTATTATGGGTTATAAGGGTGAGGGGATATACACGTAAAATGTTATATGAAGTAGGGTTGTATGGGTTAAGGGTGCTAAGTTTAATGAGGTTTATAAGATATATAGACGTTCAAGGTTAAATATTAAGGGTTACAAAGACTAGACATTAGAGTGATATAGGATCTAACGATTAGGTGTTATAGGAATTAATGATTATATGAGACACTAGAAAATAGTTGTTAGGGATCAAGTGTTATCAAAGTTAAATAATTTCAAGGGTTAGGGGTTATAGGGGATATGGATTATATGGATTAGGGGTTATAATAATAAAATCAAACAAGGGGGTTAAGGGTTATATGATTTGAATGCTATAGGTGTTTGGGTGTTATAAAGGTCAAGTTTTAAAGTTATAACAAAGAGGGTATATAAGGATTTGGGTTTAGGGATTATAATGTTTAAATGGTTAGTGTTTATAGGGGTTTTATAGGTCATAATGGATTTAATGGGTGATCATGCAAGGGTTAAAGAATAAGTGTCAATGATTAAGGGTTGAGAGTGAAAGGATTAAAGAATAACATAGGGAATTCAAGGTTAATGATTAAGGGTTGAAGTTTGAGGGATTAAATTTAATTATTTAAGGTTTATATTGAATAATTTAAGTTACAAGGTTTATGAGTTGATGTGAAGAGTTTTCAATGTAGATATTTAAATTTAAGGATTAAAGTTTAATTATTAATTTTTTTATTTAAATACAAATGGTTAAAGTTTAAGAGTTCATGACTAACGTCAAAGTTAATGGTATGAAGGTTAAGCATTTGAAGTTGAGATCAATGGTTTACCAATAAAGGGTTAAGGGAGGTTCAAAGCTTAAAGAATATGATTTAGGGTTTAGGGTTAAACATTTTTATTATGAGCTTTATAGTTGAAAGGTTATCTCTATATTTTGGGGCTTGTATTAATTTTATTTTATGTCACTAATAAGGCTTATAGGATTTAAGGATTAAGGGTATTAAGGGATATATGGTCGTCATCATGATTAATGATAATAAGGGCTATATGGTCATCTATAACATATTAAATTTCTCTAATGTTGACTATCCATCCAAGTCACATAGCATGTGAGAAGCAATTTACCATTAAGATCTGAATCGAGAAGGAAAATCACAAGAGTACTCAATTTGAATCAACTCACTTTATTAAATAAGATTTATTAAATATATAGATTATATTGATCTTGAGATTCATCCAATTCAATATCTTCCTCATTAAGATCAGAATTTGTATCCAAAATTTTAGAATCATTGAAAGGATTGTCCATAACAACATTTGGGATGTCTAGCACTAAATCATCAACAACAACATGAAGCATAGGATGTCAGCTAATGAATGGATGGTCAACTTCATTCACCTCTTCTCCCAACACTTCTTTCGGCGCTCTTGTATCTTCTTCAACTTCTTCATGAATATATTCTCATGGAAAAATATACTTTATAGGCCTTCCTCTTGGATCAAATCAAAAAACAAATGACCAATTTGCTCTACATGGAATCTGTGAATAAAATACCCACTAACGTTGACTTGGAAGGACATAGGGATTTGTATTTGGCTCATACCTAATAGTATCAATCATGGCAAATCCATTTTCATGATCAATAAATGCCCTTTCATCACCTTGTACCAACAATTTGTATTACTTAGACTTAAAGAAAACTCCTTTGAAGGGTTTAAAGTCTACATCCAATACATCTTCCACATAGCCATAGTATCTCAAATTAGATGTGATTGGACGTCCGTCGGAAATATTAGTAACCTATAAAATTACAATTATCCCATTGTCACATGTTTCTTCTTATCATCCAACTATTTGGCATGATTTTTTTTTTTCCATTACACCACATAGCTTTGTGATGTTTCACCTACATGCTCGACATATTATAAATGCATTGCCATGAATGAATAAATACATGTATAGGGAAATTTGAAGGACCAAAAACCAACAAACAAAATGGATATTAAAATCTAAAAAACAATGGGAAATACTCACCTTCCTATATTTTCACCATATGTTGTATCAATTTCTTTCTACGTCATATTTGTATCATTATCCAAATAAGCTCTTCTAATCAAACCCACCACCCCACTCCATGGTAAACTATGGTAAAATTCATTACATTCTTCCATCCATACCTTCATCAAATCAAATATTGTTTGCAATGTATAATGTAGTGCATCCCACTCTCCACTACCTCAATGAAGAAAGAAAATAGATTTAGTGCACTAATCAAGCTTGGAAATATATGTACGAAGGTAGTAATTACAATAAAATTTAATACCTTTCACTTTTCTCCATCTACCATTCCCCAAGAACAACCCCGCTTCAAATTTGTTAATGGAATTGACATCCCAAAGGAGAGGTACATTAATATCACCCACTGTTTGGGGTAAATACTCACTAAAATAGGTATTAGGGGTTAGGGATTGAGGTTTATAGGGTTAGATATGCCTTTGTTTAAAGGTTCTAAGAATTAAGGTGAAAGTTCTTAAAGGTTTTATGAGATAATCATTGAAAACAAGAATGCATGTGTTTGATAACTTGTGCACATTTTTATTGAATGAAAACAAATGTGGCACAAAGCACCAACTCAATTTTCCTTAAAAAATGAGAAACTTTGCATATTAATAGGCACATGTCATGGAAACTGTTGTTACAAACATTTTTAATATTTTAGTCTGATTTTTATCTATTTCTCATGGTCAATCCTTGTGAAGATGGGGGATGTACATAATTGATCAAAAAATTCCCTTAAAAAATGAGAAACTCTGCATATTAATAGGCACATGTCATGAAAACTGTTGTTACAAACAATTTTAATCTTTTAGAGTGATTTTTACCTATTTGTTGTGGTCAATCCTTGTGAAGATGGGGAATGTACACACCTGATCAGGAAATTCATCAAGGAGAATTAAACATCATCAAAAATTCATTGAAGGAAAATAAAAGGCAAGGTTGGGTATGGAAAAGTGTACGCTTTCAATAGAGGATGGTCTAGTTTCTAGCACAACAAATGGCACGGTTATTTCTACTTAATCATGACAAACAAATCACATGCATTCAATGGACACCATTATAATTCAAACATTAAGTCAATGCCCATTGTTGGATTACTGAGAGGGGGCGTGAATCAGTAATAGCGTAATTATAATCCTTTTTCCTCAAATGTTATATCAATGTGTAATTATTATCCAATAATGAGCAATAAGAAATAAACAATCACACACATACATAGTACACTAGTGTTTTATGTGGAAACCCAAATCGGGAGAAAATCACGGAATGCTTTTTCTTATATGTCTTGAAGAATTACATTCATTAGAAGCACCAACTTCCTTTGTTTTCCAGCTGCAACTAGAAGGAGGCTCCAACCCCCTAGTTTCTCAGGCTACAACCCGAGGGAAGATCCAACTCCCCAATTCTCTGGCTACAGCCCCCTATGTTCTCCAGCTACAACCGAAAGGTGGCTACAAACACCTGTCCTTGCCCTGTCCTGCCACCCTGAAGTAGAAGTAGAATTATAGAACCATTGTGACACTATTACTGTGAGATATACCGCTGTAAACCTGTACCAATAAATCTGAACCATGCATCAACCTATACCTCAACCTGTACCATAAACAAGTGCATCAACCATGCACCAACCTGTACCAAACAACCTATAATCAACCTGTACCATAAACAAGTGCATCCAACCATGTACCAAGTATGCACCAATCATGTGTCAACTACTCATCGACTATGACTCATCAATATGTACCAACATCATCAACTATACACTTCATGTATGTGCCAACTCATCAACTACTTTTCTCAACCATGTACTCAACATCAATTTCATCATCCAAATCTGATTTGTAGCTTTGTAATAGACCTGATGTATATGATCACAATGCTGCAAACCTTCCTTAACTTTAACAACAAGATACTAGCATTTTCATCAAACTTTTCTTTAGTCTCACATGCCTAGTTTTGGATTAGTCAACAACCATAACTTGAAGTAATCATAACTTTGAACCTGTAATGTATAAAGATATGAAACTAATACACAACGTTCTTGAGTGTGTTTTATGCAATTCCTCCAGGTTTCACTACTTGGAACCTCTCAAAACATCAGTTATAGCAAAAATGGCATACCTTGCTGAATTCTGGCTTATTCTAGAGAGCGACCTTGTAGAGCGTGCCCCACACGAAATATTTATTGAATTGAACTGAAACTATTACAAAGAATACTACAGACTGTACCCTAACCGACACATTTTGTCTCACTAAATTGGGATCTGTTATGAAGAATTTATGACGTTTTTACCTGAAACACCTGTTTTTGACTAGTTTCAGGACTAGCCACAAACCCTATTTTACAAGGAGTGTAACTCCCAAAATACAAAGACCCACAACCTGAATTTTTTACCATAGATACTTGGGTATGTTTTCTCAATGCAATAGAAATTTTACAGTCTGAATCATTATAGAAAACAATTTATAGTGAAAATTGTGAGATGACCTGTAAATAACATACCTTAGAAAACACCATCAAAAGAATTTATCCTTCCTTGCATTTCAGCCTTCTTTTCTTCACCTTCCCTCAGAAATTCGGATTAGATATCCATGGTTACCTCAAAAACCTATAGATATTCAATATTCTCAAGTGTGATTAAAATGAGAGAGCCTTGCCTCTTATTTATACTCTCCAAGTAGCTTCCTTAAAAACATCTTCTAGGTCACTTGGACCACTTTCCTTATTTTATGGTTAACCCACTTCTAATTTCTCCATTAAAATTACTATTGTAATAATTTATTTTGTATTCACTTTGAATTATAATACACTCGTCACTTCACTTTATTATTTACCTTTTAAAATCTCTTAAACCACATTGACTACTTTGACCTTTTGGGGCTTCTAGATGACATATGAGGGTCCTCCAACTTCGTAAGGCTATAACTCTCAAACTGTGAGAAGTTATGTGACATTCCACATACCACCAGAAATGGAATGACATGTACTATCCATATAGAATATTATTACCTTCAAATATAGAAAAAATCATACCGTTATCCATCAAACAAACTTGGGTCTATTACCCAAACCTGGGTTCTCCAACTTCACATGGTCATAACTCTCTAACCGTGAGGAGTTATGTGACGTTCTACATACCACCAGAAATGGCATGACAAAGCACTATCCATATAGAATAGTTTCTCTGACAAACTCATTGTCCTTCATCTCATTATTCCATAATTAAGCATGGGTTTTGTTACTCCGCAAAGCATCTTCCCGTGAGGGCTTTCACCATAAGGGGACAACTTTGGAGTTCATCCATACTTACTTCTTATAAACCATGAAAAAACAATAATGAGTCATATTTACATCAAACAATCTTGTGTCCATTACCCAAACCTTTGTGCTACGGGGATTTCTTCAAGGGTTGACATCAATGACAACCAACCTTAATCAAGAATCTCCCCCTTTGGCATTGATGACAACACTTTGATGTAATACTGAAATCATATCACTCATGCTCCCCATGGAACCATGCCTCTGTCCTCTGCATATGATAAATCTACCTTTGTCCTCTGCATCTGATAAATATCTCCCCCTTTGTCATCAATGGAAAATGTATCTTTCCATCCGGGGCTGCTCCCCCTAACTGAACTGTCCACTTATGGTGCTTCCTCATGTACATTTAAGACATATAAGATAAGCATTCATTTTGGAGTAGAAATAACTCCAAGTCTTTGGCAAAGATATTCAAAGGCTTCCCGTGGAAGTGGTTTTGTAAAGATGTTTGCCACTTGTTCTTTTGTGCCCACATACTCAACTCTTATGTTCTTTTCTGCAACCTGTTCCCGTAGAAAGTGATACTTGATTGGAATATGTTTCATCTTGGAGTGCATCACTGAGGTTTCTGAGATACTGATGGCACTTGTATTATCACAATATATTGGAATGGGCTCATCATACTCAACCTATATATCTGTCAAATTTTGTTTCATCCAAAGAACCTGTGTACAACATGTTGTTGCTGCAATATACTCTGCCTCGACTGTAGATAGAGATACTGATGATTGTTTCTTGATTATCCATGATACCAAACACTCACCTAATTAGAAATCTGCTCCACCGATGCTTCGTCGGTCATCAATACAACCTACCCAATCTGCATATGTGTAGGCAATAAGTGATAGATCTTTTCCTTTTGGATACCATAATCCAAACTCTTCTGTTCCTTTGAGATATCTGAAGATCCTCTTTACTTCTAATACATGTGATTCCTTTGGTGCAGCTTGAAATCATGCCACCTGTCCAACTGCCTACATTACATTTGGTCTGGATGCTGTCAAATATAGTAGGCTACCAATCATTGACCTGTATTGCCTCTGATCTGTAGACTTTGAATCATCATCTTTTCTCAACTTAAAACTGGTTTGCATGTGAGTGATAGCTAGTTTACAATCTTCCATTCCAAACCTCTTTAGCATTTCTCTGATATACTTGGTTTGAGAAATAAAAATTCCTTGGTTGCTTTGACGTATCTGAAATCCTAGAAAGAAGGATAGTTCTCCAAGTAACAACATTTCAAATTCATTTTGCATGTCTTTTGCAAATTTCTGGCTTAACCTGTCATCATCACTACCAAAAATAATATCATCAACATAAATTTCAATTCAGAAAATATTACCTTGACTTACCTTGATGTAGAGGTTG
>ML850149.1:15948-31496 GCA_009831015.1 Picea engelmannii
CTTGATCATTCCCATACACTTAACCCTTCTCGAGTCAAAAGAGTAAAGATCTCTGTAAGGTATGGTGATCTGGAGACCTAATTTGTCCATAATAATTTTAGACATAACGTTATGGGAGGCTCTGGAGTCTAACATGCAATTATGTAGCAATTGATCGTATACATTTAAAGAGATATAAAAGGGAGAAATGGTGTCTTTGTCCCCTTCAAAATGTGGACCAAAAGTTATGTTGAGTTTGTCATCTTCCAGGTTTAAAATGTCAGATTGGTTTTCTAGCTCTGAGACACTGATTACCTTGGTAATCTGCTTCCGATAAACGAGGTTTTTTGCTAATTCTACCAGAGGGATTGGTATCTTAATTTTATTTATTTCGTTTTAAAAACTGAAAAATCCGCTCACCTTGTCTGTTTCTTTAGTTGGGACTTCTGAATCCTTCCTTTCTGACTTATTTGTCTAGACCTCTTTATTACTCATGGTCTTAGTTGAAGGAATAATTTTATTAGTTGTTTCGGTTCCTTGTGCTTGGGTCTCAACTTTTCCCACTTCGGACTCTTGTGTGCTTACCACTTTCGCTTTGTTGTTAGGTAATAGGGTCTCTTTCGGAGTAGGCTCATAAATTTGACCTCTTGGGAGGATTTTCTTAGGTTGAGTAGTAGAAATGGGCTTACCCTTAGATCTTAAGTTGTACTTAGGTTGGATCTCGTCCATTATCATTTCTGTTTCTTGTTGAGAGCCACAAAGGTCAGTATGATCACTTTCTTCACCCTTAACCGACGGTTGTTGAGTGTTTAGAGATTTTTAATAGTCTTCTCTAGTCAAATACAGTTGTGTGCAATCATCACCGAAGTTCGTGACATCATTATCCGAATCTCCGAAATCTTGGAGATCATTCGCTCCTATAAACTTTTCACTCTTTAGGGGAGCTTGTATTTTTTTTATCTTCGTTTTTTATCTATCTTTGTTGGTTTGGGGGGTTGGGATTTCTCTTGAAATCCTTTTTGACGAAGGAATCAGCTTTGGCCTATTCTAGCTCCATTCTAGATATTTTATTAGACAACTCCTTGATTACCCTGGCCATATCATCTACTTTTTCATCTGTGGATCTATTAGACCCTGACGACCCTGCTTGTTCTCTAAAGCGTTTGGTTTCTCGGTTTCTCGTTTCTATTTTATATTTAAGCTTACCAGAAGCCATCATATTCGACTCAATTTCTACGGCATCATCCTGCATTCGGTTTAGAGTGGTGCCCCTTCTTTCTCGCAAAAGGAGTGCAAAATCCGGTTGGAAAGCCCCTGCGAAATTTACTTTGGCCGTGGGTTGGGACGGTTTAACCTCGGTTGGGATTTTGTTATACAACTTGTTGAATCTTTGAATAAATTCCATAACTGTTTCTGAAATTCTTTTTCTTAAAGACCCAAATTCGGTTAAATAATATAGATGGTCCTTTCTTTTCCCCCATTGTCTAAGGAAAACATCTTCCAAGGCGTCATAAGACAAGATAGATGTTGTAGGTAGACTCTGAAACCACGTTTGGACCTGGCCTTCGAAGGTTTGGACAAGAAGCCTTGAATACATGTCCTTGTGTTCGATACCTAGGATGTCTGCGAATTGGTCAAAGAAATTAATGTGTTCGGATGCGGTCAGATCCCCTTCCCAAGTGAATTTTGGAATTTTTTTTATATAATTTTCGGGAAGGTCGTGTAAAGGGATGGGTAAAACCAAAGGAGAGTATCTTGCAGCTACTTTAGCAAACAATCTGGGAGGAAGGGCAGGCCCTTGACTTCCGGCTCCTCCCCCCCGAGCACCTACAACACCTCCTTCGACAAACCCTCCACCTCCCCTCCGACAACTGCCATTGTTATTAGTGGAAAGTCGTAAAGGGGGTTTCGGAAAATTAAAAGTGAATCTTATTTTATTCGTGAAGAGGAAAATCCAACGATGAATGATAGGGAACGCGAGGACTTGGTTCCTCAGATTTTCAACAGACGAAATCAGGAGAACCGACGGGTGTAGAAACCGAATGTGTAACACACTCTTCAGAATTAGGTGAGGTTGGGAAATTTAATTGAATAAAAGATGGTATGTCAACTACCGACGAACTTTCAAAAGGGCCCTTTCCTTTGTGCACTAAGGGGATTGTCGGATGAATCTCACTCCTAACTTCGGAGCAATTTGATGTTAGATCTTTAGTATCAAAGAGAGGATTGCGTGAAGTTGAAGGTTCAGAAGAACTCCTAGACTTCAGTTGTGGGTGTTTAAGCTTATAGACTGCAGTGATTGGCTTAAGAGAGCCTCTCGCTTTTAGAATCTTCTCGGGATCGGTAACGGGCGTAATCTTCTTACCATCCGGGTTTTGTCTAGTATTCCTGCGACTGGATGCCAGTTTATTATTTGTGGAGTCGCCAAGTGAAAGATTGGAAAGCCTTAAAAAGGTGTGCACTCTTTGTTCACTATCAAAGGGTCACACTTTCAATGAAAAGAAAAATGTTGTTTTCCCAGGGAAACAGATTTCGTAACTTCACTCCCCGGCAACGGCGCCAAAAATATGTTGTTCCAGAGTCTGTACTTAACGTTTAGAAGTACAGTGTCTAGGCATCTGAAAGCGGGTAAAGGGTAGAGAAGAGAAAAACTTCAACCTTCGGCAAGGGAAAATAGGGATGATTTATGTGTTGGCGTTGTCTAGCTTCCAACTGTTCATGGATGTTTATATCCTATTCAATCACTACCCATGAACGTTCAAGTTCAACCCGGGTAGTGGTTGTTTTAAGAATAGTATCGAAAAGGTTTAGGGCAATGTGTGTTTGATTTGATCATCCGGGTTTGATGTTGGGCTGTGTTGGTACAGGGACAGTCATGAAGGAACAGTAAAATAAGAAAACCTCAAAGGGAGTTTGAGTGTTGTCTCAATTCGGTCGAATAAAAGAGAGTTTACGGTTTCAGGAATGAAAAAGGAATGCAAATCAAAGGCTCTTTCCTGTAACTGGGTTATATTATAATAAAATGTATGAGGTGGGAGAAAACATTTAGCTATCTATCTAGTAAGGCTCCTATCAAGGGAGAATCTCACGTATAAACAGAAGAAGAAAAAATGTGAAGAAATAACCTGATGAAGCATAATATATATATAGAATTCTGAAAGTGTTGACTGGTCTTATACCCGCTGATAGTTGGTACAGAGGAAAAACAAAAAACAATATAGAAAACCAAAATTCATTCACTATAGTAGACGTTGTACTAAATTATAGCGAATCATTCATCAGATACGAATATGAAATGAAACGAAATTTGAGATACAAGAAAACAAACTCATAACACAGTCGTGATGGAATTGAGAATCTTCAGATTTGTTTTTTATTAACTCTCAAAATGTAAAACCTCTGTTACAATCGACACAAAAAGGTCCAGCCCTGTTTCTTTCTTTCTCCGGTATATTTATACAGTTTTTTCAATAAGATGGAATCTCAATCGTTGCAAAACTTTCTGTTATGATAGGGAGGAGAGAAATCGCTCCATTTCTTCTTCTCTGTATTTATTTGGTGCCAAAAGCTTGTCCTCACGCATGCTCGGTACAGGTGACACATCTTTCAACCAGCCGATATATCAGTCTTGACGGTTCTGCTTGACAATTGGCTTCAAAAGAGTAACAATCTCGGGCTAATTGTGGCAACCTGTCTTCCATCTGTCTGTCTATGATGTCGATAGCACATAATTGTGCACTTCGTTTAATCATACATTTATCTATTTGGACTATGTCTGCCATAGTCACTTGTGAGATCTCGGCTAAATCTCTTTCCTCTTTTTCATTTAAATCAAGTGAGATTTTTTCCATATTCATTTGAATCAATGCCTTGGCATTACCTCCGCTATCAAAGCCTAGCAGATTACCATCTATAGAACTGAGAGCCTCTTCTAAAGATTTAATTACCCTCTTGGCTTGCAACTTACTTTCCGAGATGCTGTGTTCCCATTCTTTTAATAGAATATTTCCTCTGGTCTGCTCCGAAATGGTAAACCTGGGAGTACTTCTCGATTCCTTGTTGTTTGTAGCTATCACAGCCTCTTGAAAAGTGACTCGTGTTGCTCCAGCTTCTCTTTCTCTAATAGATAAATCTTCTGAAACTTGATTAACCAGTAGGCAGTTGTCCCGAATCATCTCTAACTTGGCGAGTAAATTTTGCTGAGCCGCAGAAATTTTGCTCCGAATCTCCTTCGCCTGGGACTGGAACATCCCTATATTTATCACTTTACTTTCGACGATTTCCACTCTAGCCTGTAGCTGTTCGATCAAATTTTTTTTCTGGCCCTCTTGCATATGACCATTCTGAACCACCAACTGTGCTTCTTTGAGCTTAGTCTTGAGCAACTCTATCTCACTTTTATCGACCAACCTTGCTTGATCTATTCCTACACTCGCCTGGTCTTTGGAAGCCTCTGTTGTTGTGGCTAGTCTGGCTTCTAGGGTTTTGATGAGGCGATTTTTTCGCTTCAGCTGGTTTTTCAAAACCCCGACTGAAAATTGGTTCGTTGTGGCATATGCCCCTAATGTCCCAGCTATTTTCGTTGCGAACTGTTCATTCTTCTTGTCCTTTCCATCAGTCATAACTTTGTATTTCTTGACTGTCGATTCCCCTTCCTGATAGAATTCTCTCTTTACCACTGTCTTTCTCTTCTTATCGAAGAAGAACTCATTAGGAGGGATCTCTTCCACCCTTATAGGCCTCAATTCTTCATTTAAGATCCACCCTGCGTCAATATTTCCATGAGTTGACTGCAAGGGAGTAACCGATATGATAGGATCTCCGATTTGCTTCGCTGATTGTGTCGGAGTAGTAACCGGAGTCTGCTTCTTCGGTGGTTCGGGAGTCTTTATCTCTGCTTTCGGATTCTTAGTTTTCTCTCCCCCGTCCTGGTGTTTTTCTTGACCGGGAGTCACATCCTTGGAGCCTTCGGCATCTTTTTGCTTCACCTCCGTTGTACTTGGATCCTCACCCCGTAATACTGCAGGAAGACAACTGCGTCGATGTTCTTGGAATTTAAGAACATCGGCCCTCTCTTCAGGTGCCAAGGTTTGTATCCGAGCTAAAATATCGGCATAAGATCTTGTGCCTCAGAAAATGTCATCCGAGGGTGAATTTTCGTGTTCAAATCTCTTGAGTCTGCAACTGGCCAAATGATTACTCACGACCCTTTGCAGATCGTGCTTCTTGAATTCAATAAGGACCAACTTTAGATCTTCCAGGGTTGTTGCCTCAGCTTTAGCATGCCCGAAATCTAACAAATAATATGAATTTAAATGAACAGGAAAAGGTGGTCATACCTTCTTTGAGTATCCTTTAAGTTCCTTGCTTATGCCATCGATTACTGTTTGTCTAGCAACTTCACGAGAAGCCATCTTGTTGGGAATGAATAATGGCAATGCATGCGGGGGAACAGAAGCCCTGAAAACTCTGAGATATGAGAATTTGGCTTCTACATACCAGTCAACTATACTGCTCAAATTCGTCACTAGACTGTCCGAGATCCTAGGTAGCGGGTGGCCGAAAATAGTGACATGCAGCGGTACCATCACCCAGTTGAAGATTTCCTATACAAAATATGTCGCTTTGTTTTCCCACAATTTTGAATGATATACATGGATGGGCTCGTCCTCTGCTGGAGACCAACTCCATCTCATTAAGGGAAATGGTGTTAGAAAGTACACGGCGTCCAAAATGTATGCAGACATAAAAAATGAAGAAATCTTTCCGCTCTCTTTCTGCCCCCGATACTCTGTAACCCGACTGGTCAAGCTATCAGACAGCATTTTCGCCCAGTCGAAGGAACAGCCTTCGGCGACTCAATGTATTAGAGGCACCCATTGAAGAAATAAATGTGAGGTGTCCTCTCTCCTGTATAATCTGCATGTCATCATAGCTACATACTTGAACTGTGGTTCCAAGGAAGCTATTGAATATATACCATGACTGTCTGCCCTGAACTTCGCAGGGTGCAAAACCCAATCTCTTATTAAGCTAGACATAGTCTTGTCATACTGCAAACATTCCTTGTGTTTGAAATCTTCCAAGAATTCGGCATCATATGTAAGGTCGGACGCTGTGGGAAACTTTTACATAGCTTGCAGATGTTCAAGTCTGAAAGTCCCGATGGTGACCTTCTGCTCATTCATGGTGGTTCTGGTTGGTATGTCCACATGGTCTAATGCCCATCAGACTATATCATAATAGGGGATAAATTGTGGCCTGGTTGCTACTTTATGCATTCCCGATTGAATGACGATCTTATATTTGGTGGCTATGTTGTCTTTTTCATTGTCACTGGAATCATCGGAATAATCCCCTAATTCAGCCTTTAGAACATCAGAAACGAATGACCAGTTCGAGACAGAGTCGACACTTCGAGGTGAAGTATCAGCGACGTTGTCTGAACCTTGTCCCGAAACCTCAATGCTGGCTTTGGATGCTTTTCGCGGGGCCATGACGGGAGATCTTGCTTTAGCTCTTCTGCGATAAAAATATGTATACATACAGAAGTTAGCTCACTGAGAAAGTGTGCTCTGCATAATATAGAAATAAATTTGTTATAATGAATAACAACTCTATATATTCGAAAACTCGGTACTTTTTAGAAGAGATCTGTTAAAGCATGTTTAGAAATAAATATAACAATAAAAACCCAATCTTTATTTGTCGATTCGCCTTATTACTTATTAATGCCATAAATTTTGGCGGTTCGAAATGTCAGTTGGCTTAAGGAAGAATTAAGACTGCTTCGTAAACCGTGCAAGCATCAAAACACGGAAGATACTAGTTTAGCTAAATTAATCTGGTTTTACCGAAGTTAATTAATCTTTCGGTACTCGTTGTATCGGGAATTTTGCTTTAACCCTTTGAACCGCTAACCCCCGAAATTGTGATGATTGATTTTGGTTAATAAAAACATAATTGTGATTAGGCGCTTAATTAATTATGTAATTATTTATATTCGCCATATCGCGACTCAGAACTTCGAAGGTAAGTTTCCGGGAAGTTTGCATGCCAAGCTGCGAAACCGCGAGATCGCGATAGTATGTTTTGATTAAAATGGAAGATAAACTCGGATTAAGTGTTTAATTAATTATGTTCATATCTTTCTCGTGACTTCGCGAGTCGGGGCTTAGACAGTGTAGCTTTTTAAAGAGAAAACGTCGAGTGGCGAATTGCCGAAAAAACTTAACCATGGCTTAGCTTTTACCTTTAACCTTGACATGGGTTACTAAGATATGGACTTCGTGGTTTTGGCTATCGGGGTTACGACAATAATAATTTTGGATTTAGTGAACGTCGAGGCACGAAAACCGGTGATGTTTAATCGTGATTTAGGAAAATTTTACTCCCATTACTGCCCTGCGTAAAATTTTAAAGCGATTTCGTCTTTTCGTTGCTCGGGACTTGTAGACTACGTGATCTATAGCATCCGACCTACGAAATCCCAAGGTAGAATAAAAGGGAAAAAATTTTGACGAAAATTAGAACTCGCCTTGAGAATACAATAATTATCGTTGCTTGTGTGATAAGACTTTAGAGATTTTGAAACTACAGATGGAAAATACAAAAACCATCTTTCAATTTCGAGCATTAAGACATGAAATTTGAGACAGGCTAGAAAAAACAAAGGCGGCTCCAACACTACCTAGCAAATACAACAAAAGGAAGAGATGACACACTAACCTCGTTATAAAAACAAAGGTACCCTTGAGTTTCCATATAGAGAACAAGGCACTAACTCTAAGGTAGTTCTACTAAGGAAATTCGCATAAAATTAGAACAAACACATTGTTTGGAATCAACAAACAATGCATCACTCCACTAAATCACGTCTTAAAACAAAAAAGAGATTTGCCACAAGCATCACTGCCAAAAATCTCTAACAAACTAACACTCTGAAAAATACTTCAATTCATTCACAAACCATTTATCAACCCATTCTTTTTCAAATGAGCCTTCAATGCCTTACTAAATGATTAATGAAGTAAAAACCCATATTTTTTTGTTAAAAGAAAATAGACCAAACACTCTGCAATGTGGGTATTCATCTATCCTCTTGGTCAAAATTCCATCCATCATTCAACATCAAGGCCAACGTTTGTTTATCCAAGTGTAGTTGTTCCCTAGGGCCCTCTTTGGAGTTGGCAAGTATTGGATGTTGGGTTGCATAAGTCTTAGAGAATCAAACTCAAAGTCTAAGTATAAAAAGTATCGAGCATGAAAGTGAAGCAAAAAAAATAAATTTTACTTGAAGGAACTATAAGATTTTAGAACTAGATCATGGGTGGAGAGGAGAAGTTTAGCTAAACCAAAAAAGATATTTTTTCCTGGGACAAAGTGACCTGACAATCCTTTGTAACTCATCACCATGTTTTGTTGCTTCTTCCCTTCTTGCATCCCACCTAAATACTAAATCACCTGGGAGGAAATCTTTGTCCTTTTCTCTGCGGTTGAATAATGCCTTCATGTCATCTTGGTACTTCTGCAACTTTTCATCTACTTCGACCCTATGTTGTTGAACCTCAATCAGCTGATTTATCCTCCTGGTTACATGATTGGGTTCTTCATTTTGATCTTGTCATAAATTCATCACTAGAAGCGCTAGGTTTATAGGCAACACAACATCTGTCCCATATACCATCTGAAAAGGCGAAATGACGATAGACCTTTTTGTGCTTATGCGATTCGCCCACAATGTGTATTTTAAGTGCACATGCCAAGACCTTTTGTTTTAATCCAATACTTTCTTGATTATATTTACCAGGCTCTTGTTAGATGACTCGGCCAATCCATTTCCCTGGGGGTAATACGTTGTGGAATGGCCAAGAAAGATGTTATACTTTTGATAGAAACTGATCATATCCATAGATTTAAAGGCTTGGGCATTGTCTGTAACTATCTTTCGGGGGCAACCAAATCTAGACAAAATGTTGTCTTCTAAGAAGTCGATTACCACCGCGTCTGTTTCCCTTTTGGTTGGAATGGCTTCCACCCATTTAGTAAAATAATATGTTGCGGTTAAGATCCACTTGTGTTGAGCAATGGAATGGGGATTAATCTCGCCTATGAAGTCTAGACCCCATTGTTGAAATGGGGCTTTAGCTTTGACTGGAACTAAAGGCAGTGCCGAGAGCTTCTATTTACCTGCAAATAGTTGACAAGGGTTGCAGGCTCAGACTTTGGCATTAACGTCCGAGAAAAGTTTTGGCCAATAGTACCCAGCCCTCAGAATTTTGTAAGTTGTAGCTCTCCAAGCTTGATGCCCCCCACAGACTCCCTCATGAAATTCATCTATAACCCACTGAGTTTTTTATTCGACTAAACAGACTAACAGGAAATCGAGTGGACCTTTCCAATATAGCTGACTTTCTGCGATACAATATTTAACTGCATGAAGTTTTAAAGTCCTGGATTTTGATGGTGATAGCTCATTTGGGCATTTTAGAGTTAGCAGGTATGATACTGTGTCTCTGTACCAGCCTGATGATATGAACTTCTCTTCAATCTTGTTTGGACCTGTTTGCTCATTCAGCTCGTTTAGGTTCATGTCTTCGTCGCCTTCCTGCAGGCAATTGATACTTAGGGCTCTGAAATTTGACTCAGCTAAGAGTTTGGCCAGGCCTTGCCCTTTTATCAATTTGGTCGGTTTGACTTCCAAATCAAATTCTTGGATTTTGGCAAGCCATCGCCCTCTTTTTCCATCGTTGTCTGGTTGTACCAAAATATCTTTCACGTAACTGGTAGGTACGTACGCAATTATCTTGGAGTGTAGTACATATGCTCGGAATGCCTTTAATTCTTTTACCATGGCGTACACTTGTTTTTCTATTAAATCATACTTCAGTTCTGCATCTCTAAGGCTCTTGCTGAAAAAAGCGATCGGTTGTTTGAAACCTTCTTTGTTCTTTTGTAGGAGCATCGCGACAATCGTGTGTTCGGAGGCAAATGAGAAAATAAGAAAATCTTTTAGACAGTCGGGGCTTGCAAACACAGGTGCCTTGCTTATGACTTTCTTAATGTGTGCGAATGATGATTTGGCCTCGGTTGTCCATTTTACTTCGTTGTCCTTTTTCAACATACCTGTGATCAATTTTACAATCTCAGAGAAATTCGGGATAAATCTTTGTAAAAAAATTATTCTTCCTAAGAAAGATTGAATTTCTTTTACATTTCTAGGAATATTTATAGTATCTATTGCTTCAACCCTCTTAGGATCAATCCTGATTCCATCCCTAGATACGATATGACCCAAAATCTTACCTTCCCGCATGGCGAAATGTGATTTTTTTGGATTTAAAGATAGACCAAACCTGCGACATTTTTCGAAAGTCTGTTTAAGATGTATCAAGGGTTCTTCGTCGGTTTTAGAGAAAACCGTCAAATCGTCGAGATAAATGACTACGAACTTATCCCTTTCACCAATGAAAGCGATGTCCATAGCACGCTGGAATGTGGCCCCTGCATTCATCAAACCAAAAGGCATTTTATCATACATGAACGTACCCCATGGTGTAGTGAAAGCGGTTTTTTCTCTATCTTGTTCATTCATGGCGATTTTATTATAACCAGAGAACCCGTCAATCATAGACATTCGATTGGCTCCGACTACCATTTCTACCACATGGTCCATTTTGGGCAACGGATAGTTGTCCTTAAGAGATGACTTATTTAGATTTCTGAAATCCACACACAGTCTGATTTCCCCATTATTTTTCCTGACCGGGACCAGGTTTGCTACCGAGTCTAAATATCTCAGAGGTACTATTATTTTCACGTCTAAACGTTTCTTAACTTCTTTTTCGATCATAGGTAACAAAATGGGGTTGATCTGTCTAAGCTTTTGCCTAAATGGTTTGACCCCAGGCTTTAGAGGTATCTTGTGATCAATCACGGAAGTGTCGTATGTCCTTAACTCATCATAAGACTAGGTGAAAACATCCTTATACTGTCTGAGTAGGTCTTTATACTTACTTTTAATTTCGCGAGGGAGGAACTTGGATATTTTTACCATCCTGGATTCTTCTTTGGTTCTTATATCACAGTCCTGCACTTCTTCTGGTTGGGGTTGTAAGGCGGATTTTACAGGTATGTCGTTTTGATCAAAAAGTCTTTCTAGAGGTATCAATCCTTTCTGAATCTGGTTGTTTTTAAGGACAAGCATGCGATGATCTGCGATTTCGTCTCGGAAAGATTTAGGATCCTCCCCTTCTTGCATGATCCATATCGGGTCATTTTGATTTTCTTGGTCAGCATGAGTTTCAGAAAATTCGCCTACTGCTTCAAGAAACTTCTTAATTTGTTCGTCATCCTCAAAAACCTACCAGTGCTGGATATTGTCTGGTATAGATGGTATGTGTCCGATCTCTATGTGATACTTCAATTTGAAAGTCGTGGGAGGAGTGAAGGTTGAAGTTTCTTTAGCTAATGCATCAGCATGTAAGTTCTCTACATGTGGGATGAAGTGGACATTTACGGACGAGAAAAAAATTTCCATCAGATCCCAGGAAAAATTCCTGTATGATCTTAATCTGGGATGCTTGGCTTGGTACTGTCGATTTATTTATTTGACTATTAACATTGCATCTCCGTATACCTCTAAGTTATTTATTTTTAGCTTCTTGGCAGCCTCTAATCCTAATACCAATGATTCGTACTCACATACGTTGTTAGTATAATCTATATCCCATTGCAGTCTGTAAGAAAAAGGAACAACGAACTTTCCTTCGGGAGCCACTAAAATCACTCCTGCAACAGCCCCTTCACAAGATGAGGCACCGCCAAAATACATTTTCCAGACACCGGTGCTACACAGATCCTCTATCCTGTAACCTGACTCTTCCTGCTCTATATTGTTTTCCTCTGGAAAACCATCTAAACCATCATCAAAAGATAAGATACAATTTCCTAAATCTTGATCCACGATGTAAATAGGGAAATTGTTCGGGTTTTGAGGGTCGCTTACTGTATATGCTAACCTCGTTTCTCTATACAACCGAGTGAATTACCCACCAAACACAGGAATTGTGGTGAACGTCATATCCAGTTGAAGAGAACCCCCCAGCTTGGCTACCCATGACCTAGACAACAGTAACCCATACTTAGGGGGAATATCAGAAATAACCACATCCATCAAGATACTCTTAACCGGGACCTCTGCCAGGGTAACTACTAAATCCTTGATCATTCCCATACACTTAACCCTTCTCGAGTCAAAAGAGTAAAGATCTCTGTAAGGTCTGGTGATCTGGAGACCTAATTTGTCCATAATAATTTTAGACATAACGTTATGGGAGGCTCCAGAGTCTAACATGCAATTATGTAGCAATTGCTCGTATACATTTAAAGAGATATAAAAGGGAGCAATAGTGTCTTTGTCCCCTTCAAAATGTGGACCAAAAGTGATGTCGGGTTTGTCATCTTCCAGGTTTAAAACGTCAGATTGGTTTTCTAGCTCTGAGACACCTATTACCTTGGTAATCTGCTTCCGATAAACGAGGTTTTTTGCTAATTCTACCAGAGGGATTGGTATCTTAATTTTATTTATTTCATTTTAAAAACTAAAAACTCCGCTCACCTTGTCTGTTTCCTTAGTTGGGACTTTTGAATCCTTCCATTCTGACTTATTTGTCTGGACCTCTTTATTACTCATGGTCTTAGTTGAAGGCATAATTTTATTAGTTGTTTCAGTTCCTTGTTCTTGGGTCTCAACTTTTCCCACTTCAGACTCTTCTGTGCTTACCACTTTCGCTTTGTTGTTAGGTAATAGGGTCTCTTACGGAGTAGGCTCATAAATTTGACCTCTTGGGAGTATTTTCTTAGGTTGAGTAGTAGAAATGGGCTCACCCTTAGATCTTAAGTTGTACTTAGGTTGGATCTCGGCCATTATCATTTCAGTTTCTTGTTGAGAGCCACAAAGGTCAGTATGATCACTTTCTTCACCCTTAACCGACGGTTGTTGAGTGTTTAGAGATTTTTCATAGTCTTCTCTAGTCAGATACGGTTGTGTGCAATCATCATCGAAGTTCGTGACATCATTATCTGAATCTCCGAAATCTTGGAGATCATTCGCTCCTATAAAATTTTCACTCTTTAGGGGATCTTGTATTTTTTGATCTTCGTTTTTTATCTGTCTTTGTTGGTTTGGGGGGTTGGGATTTCTCTTGAAATCCTTTTTGGTGAAGGAATCAGCTTTGGCCTGTTCTAGCTCCATTCTAGATATTTTATTAGACAACTCCTTGATTACCCTGGCCATATCATCTACTTTTTCATCTGTGGATCTATTAGACTCTGATGGCCCTGCTTGTTCTCTAAAGCATTTGGTTTCTCGGTTTCCCATTTCTATTTTATCTTTAATCTTACCAGAAGCCATCATATTCGACTCAATTTCTACAGTGTCATCCTGCATTCGGTTTAGAGTGGTGCCCCTTCTTTCTCACAAAAGGAGTGCAAAATCCGGTTGGAAAGCCCCTGTGAAATTTACTTTGGCCGTGGGTTGGGCCGGTTTAACCTCGACTGGGATTTTGTTATACAGCTTGTTGAATCTTTGAATAAATTCCATAACTATTTCTGAATTTATTTTTCTTAAAGACCCAAATTCGGTTAAATAATATAGATGGTCCTTTCTTTCCCCCCATTGTCTAAGGAAAACATCTTCCAAGGCATCATAAGACAAGATAGATGTTGTAGGTAGACTCTGAACCCACTTTAGAACCTGGCCTTCGAAGGTTTGGACAAGAAGCCTTGAATACATGTCCTCGTGTTCGATACCTAGGATGTCTATGAATTGGTCAAAGAAATTAATGTGTTCGGATGCGGTCAAATCCCCTTCCCCATTGAATTTTGGAAATTTTTTTATATAATTTTCGGGAAGGTCGTGTAAAGGGACGGGTAAAACCAAATGAGCATATCTTGCTGCTACTTTAGCAAACAATCTGGGAGGAGGGGCAGGCACTTGACTTCCAGCTCCTCCGCTCGGAGCACCTACACCACCTCCTCCGACAAACCCTCCACCTCCCCCTACGGCAGCTGCCATCGTTATTAGTGGAAAGTCGTAAAGGGGGTTTCGGAAAATTAAAAGTGAATCTTTATTTTCTTCATGAAGAGGAAAATCCGACGATGAATGATAGGGAACGCGAGGACTTGGTTCCTCGTATTTTCAAGAGACGAAATCAGGAGAACCGACGGGTGTAGAAACCGAATGTGTAACACACTCTTCAGAATTAGGTGAGGTCGGGAAATTTAACTGAATAATAGATGGTATGTCAACTGTCGACGAACTTTCAAAAGGGCCCTTTCCTTTGTGCACTAAGGGGATTGTCGGATGAATCTCACTCCTAACTTCGGAGCAATTTGACGTTAGATCTTTAGTATCAAAGAGAGGATTACGTGAAGTTGAAGGTTCAGAAGAACTCCTAGACTTCAGTTGTGGGTGTTTAAGCTTATAGACTGCAGCGGTTGGCTTAAGAGAGCCTCTCGCTTTTAGAATCTTCTCGGGATCGGTAACGGGCGTAATCTTCTTACCATCTGGGTTTTTTCTGGTATTCCTGCGACCGGATGCCAGTTTATTATTTGTGGAGTCGCCAAGTGAAAGATTGGAAAGCCTTAAAAAGGTGTGTACTCTTTGTTCACTATCAAAGGGTAACACTTTCAACGAAAAGAAAAATGTTGTTTTCCCAGGGAAACAGATTTCGTAACTTCACTCCCCGGCAACGGCGCCAAAAAGATGTTGTTCCAGAGTATGTACTTAAGGTTTAGAAGTACAGTGTCTAGGCATCCGAAAGTGGGTAAAGGGTAGAGAAGAGAAAAACGTCAACCTTCGGCAAGGGAAAATAGGGATGATTTATGTGTTGGCGTTGTCTAGCTTCCAACTGTTCATGGATGTTTATATCCTATTCAATCACTACCCATGAACGTTCGAGTTCAACACGGGTAGTGGTTGTTTTAAGAATAGTATCGAAAAGGTTTAGGGCAATGTGTGTTTGATTTGGTCATTCAGGTTTGATGTTGGGATCATTGGTACAGGGACAGTCATGAAGGAACAGTAAAATAAGAAAACCTCAAAGGGAGTTTGAGTGTTGTCTCAATTCGGTCAAATAAAAGAGAGTTTATGGTTTTAGGAATGAAAAAGGAATGCAAATCAAAGGCTCTTTCCTGTAACTGGGTTATATTATAATAAAATGTATGAGGTGGGAAAAAACATTTAGCTATCTATCTAGTTAGGCTCCTATCAAGGCAGAATCTCACGTATAAACAGAAGAAGAAAAAATGTGAAGAAATAACCCGATGAAGCATAAAATATATATAGAATTCTAAAAGTGTTGACTGGTCTTATACCCGATGATAGCTGGTACAGAGGAAAAACAATAAACAATATAGAAAACTAAAATTCATTCACTATAGTAGAGGTTGTACTAAATTATAGCGAAGCATTCATCAGATACGAATATGAAATGAAACGAAATATGAGATACAAGAAAACAAACTCATAACACAGTCGTGATGGAATTGAGAATCTTCAGATTTGT
>ML850149.1:41630-52053 GCA_009831015.1 Picea engelmannii
TCTCGGCCATTATCATTTCAGTTTCTTGTTGAGAGCCACAAAGGTCAGTATGATCACTTTCTTCACCCTTAACCGACGGTTGTTGAGTGTTTAGAGATTTTTCATAGTCTTCTCTAGTCAGATACGGTTGTGTGCAATCATCACCGAAGTTCGTGACATCATTATCCGAATCTCCGAAATCTTGGAGATCATTCGCTCCTATAAAATTTTCACTCTTTAGGGGAGCTTGTATTTTTTTATCTTCGTTTTTGATCTGTCTTTGTTGGTTTGGGGGGTTGGGATTTCTCTTGAAATCCTTTTTGGCGAAGGAATCAGCTTTGGCCTGTTCTAGCTCCATTCTAGATATTTTATTAGACAACTCCTTGATTGCCCTGGCCATATCATCTACTTTTTCATCTGTGGATCTATTAGACCCTGAAGGCCATGCTTGTTCTCTAAAGCGTTTGGTTTCTCGGTTTCCCATTTCTATTTTATCTTTAAGCTTACCAGAAGCCATCATATTTGACTCAATTTCTACAGCGTCATCCTGCATTCGGTTTAGAGTGGTGCCCCTTCTTTCTCACAAAAGGAGTGCAAAATCCAGTTGGAAAGCCCCTGCGAAATTTACTTTGGCCGTGGGTTGGGACAGTTTAACCTCGGCTGGGATTTTGTTATACAACTTGTTGAATCTTTGAATAAATTCCATAACTGTTTCTGAATTTCTTTTTCTTAAATACCCAAATTCGGTTAAATAATATAGATGGTCCTTTCTTTCCCCCCATTGTCTAAGGAAAACATCTTCCAAGGCGTCATAAGACAAGATAGATGTTGTAGGTAGACTCTGAAACCACGTTCGGACCTGGCCTTCAAAGGTTTGGACAAGAAGCCTTGAATAAATGTCCTCGTGTTCGATACCTAGGATGTCTGCGAATTGGTCAAAGAAATTAATGTGTTCGGATGCGGTCAGATCCCCTTCCCCAGTGAATTTTGGAAATTTTTTTATATAATTTTCGGGAAGGTCTTGTAAAGGGACGGGTAAAACCGAATGAGTGTATCTTGTTGCTACTTTAGCAAACAATATGGGAGGAGGGGCAGGCCCTTGACTTCCATCTCCTCCCCCCGGAGCACCTACACCACCTCCTCCGACAAACCCTCCACCTCCCCCTCCGGCAGCTGCCATCGTTATTAGTGGAAAGTCGTAAAGGGGGTTTCGGAAAATTAAAAGTGAATCTTTATTTTCTTCGTGAAGAGGAAAATATGACGATGAATGATAGGGAACGTGAGGACTTGGTTCCTCAGATTTTCAAGAGACGAAATCAGGAGAACCGACGGGTGTAGAAACCGAATGTGTAACACACTCTTCAGAATTAGGTGAGGTCGGGAAATTTAACTGAATAAAAATGGTGTGTCAACTGCCGACGAACTTTCAAAAGGGCCCTTTCCTTTGTGCACTAAGGGGATTGTCAGATGAATCTCACTCCTAACTTCGGAGCAATTTGACGTTAGATCTTTAGTATCAAAGAGAGGATTGCGTGAAGTTGAAGGTTCAGAAGAACTCCTAGACTTCAGTTGTGGGTGTTTAAGCTTATAGACTGCAGCGGTTGGCTTAAGAGAGCCTCTCACTTTTAGAATCTTCTCGGGATCGGTAACGGGCGTAATCTTCTTACCATCCGGGTTTTGTCTGGTATTCCTGCGACCGTATGCCAGTTTATTATTTGTGGAGTCGCCAAGTGAAAGATTGGAAAGCCTTAAAAAGGTGTGTACTCTTTGTTCACTATCAAAGGGTAACACTTTCAACGAAAAGAAAAATGTTGTTTTCCCAGGGAAACAGATTTTGGTAACTTCACTCCCCGACAACGGCGCCAAAAAGATGTTGTTCCAGAGTCTGTACTTAAGGTTTAGAAGTACAGTGTCTAGGCATCCGAAAGTGGGTAAAGGGTAGAGAAGAGAAAAATGTCAACCTTCGGCAAGGGAAACTAGGGATGATTTATGTGTTGGCGTTGTCTAGCTTCCAACTGTTCATGGATGTTTATATCCTATTCAATCACTACCCATGAACGTTCGAGTTCAAAACGGGTAGTGGTTGTTTTAAGAATAGTATCGAAAAGGTTTAGTGCAATGTGTGTTTGATTTGATCATCCGGGTTTGATGTTGGGTTGTGTTGGTACAGGGACAGTCATGAAGGAACAGTAAAATAAGAAAACCTCAAAGGGAGTTTGAGTGTTGTCTCAATTCGGTCGAATAAAAGAGAGTTTACGGTTTCAGGAATGGAAAAGGAATGCAAATCAAAGGCTCTTTCCTGTAACTGGGTTATATTATAATAAAATGTATGAGGTGGGAGAAAACGTTTAGCTATCTATCTAGTAAGGCTCCTATCAAGGGAGAATCTCACGTATAAACAGAAGAAGAAAAAATGTGAAGAAATAACCCGATGAAGCATAAAATATATATAGAATTCAAAAAGTGTTGATTGGTCTTATACCCGCTGATAGCTGGTACAGAGGAAAAACAATAAACAATATAGAAAACCAAAATTCATTCACTATAGTAGAGGTTGTACTAAATTATAGCGAAGCATTCATCAGATACGAATATGAAATGAAACGAAATATGAGATACAAGAAAAAAAACTCATAACACAGTCGTGATGGAATTGAGAATCTTCAGATTTGTTTTATATTAACTCTCAAAATGTAAAACCTCTGTTACAATCGACACAAAAACGTCCAACCTTGTTTCTTTCTTTCCCCGGTATATTTATACAGTTTTTTCAATAAGATGGAATCTCAATCGCTGCAAAACTTTCTATTATGATAGGGAGGAGAGAAATCGCTCCATTTCCTCTTCTCTGTCTTTATTTGGTGCCAAAAGCTTGTCCTCACGCATGCTCCGTACAGGTGACACATCTTTCAACCAGCTGAGATATCAGTCTTGATGGTTCTGCTTGACAATTGGCTTCAAAAGAGTAACAATCTCGGGCTAATTGCGGAAACCTGTCTTCCATCTGTCTGTCTATGATGTCGATAGCACATAATTGCGCACTTGGTTTAATCATACATTTATCTATTTGGACTATGTCTGCCATAGTCACTTGTGAGATCTCGGCTAAATCTCTTTCCTCTTTTTCATTTAAATCAAGTGAGATTTTTGCCATATTCATTTGAACCAATGCCTCGGCATTACCTCCGCTATCAAAGCCTAGCAGATTACCATCTATAGAACTAAGAGCCTCTTCTAAAGATTTAATTACCCTCTTGGCTTGCAACTTACTTTGCGAGATGTTGTGTTCCCATTCTTTTAATAGAATATTTCCTCTGGTCTTCTCTGAAATGGTAAACCTGGGAGTACTTCTCGATTCCTTGTTGTTTGTAGCTATCACAGCCTCTTGAAAAGCGACTCGTGTTGCTCTAGCTTCTCTTTATCTAATAGATAAATCTTCTGAAACTTGATTAACCAGTAGGCAGTTGTCCCGAATCATCTCTACCTTGGCGAGTAAATTCCGCTGGGCTGCAGAAACTCTGCTCCGAATCTCCATCCCCTGGGACTAGAACATCCCTATATTTATCACTTTACTTTCGACGATTTCCACTCTAGCCTGTAGCTGTTTGATCAAATTTTTTTGCTGGCCCTCTTGCATATGACCATTCTGAACCGCCAACTGTGCTTATTCGAGCTTAGTCTTGAGCAGCTCTATCTCACTTTTAGCGGCCAACCTTGCTTGCTCTATTCCTACACTCACCTGGTCTTTTGCAGCCTCTGTTGTTGTGGCTAGTCTGGCTTCTAGGGTTTTGATGAGGCGATTTTTTCGCTTCAGCTGGTTTTTCAAAACCCCGACTGAAAATTGGTTCGCTGTGGAATATGCCCCTAATGTCCCAGCTATTTCTGTTGCGAATTGTTCATTCTTCTTGTCCCTCCCATCATTCATAACTTTGTATTTCTTGACTGTCGATTCCCCTTCCTGATAGAATTCTCTCTTTACCATTGTCTTTCTCTTCTTATCGAAGAAGAACTCATTAGGAGGGATCTCTTCCACCCTTATAGGCCTCAATTCTTCATTTAAGATCCACCCTGCGTCAATATTTCCTTGAGTTGACTGCAAGGGAGTAACCGATACGATAGGATCTCCGATTTGCTTCACTGATTGTCCTGGAGTAGTAACCGGAGTCTGCTTCTTCGGTGGGTCGGGAGTCTTTATCTCTACTTTTGGATTCTTAGTTTTCTCTCCCCCGTCCTGGTGTTTTTCTTGACCGAGAGTCGCATCCTTGGAGCCTTCGGCATCTTTTTGCTTCAACTCCGTTGTACTTGGATGCTCACCCCGTAATACCATGGGAAGATAATTGTGTCGGTGTTCTTGGAATTTCAGAACATCGGCCCTCTCTTCAGGTGCCAAGGTTTGTATTCGAGCTAAAATCTCGGCATAAGATCTTGCGCCTCAGAAAATGTCATCCGAGGGCGAATTTTCGTGTTCAAATCTCTTGAGTCCGCAACTCGCCAAATGATTACTCACGACCCTTTGCAGATCGTGCTTCTTGAATTCAATAAGGACCAACTTTAGATCTTCCAAGGTTGTTGCCTCAGCTTTAGCATGCCCGAAATCTAACAAAGAATATGAATTTAAATGAATAGGAAAAGGTGGCCATACCTTCTTTGAGTATCCTTTAAGTTCCTTTCTTATGCCACCGATTACTGTTTGTCTAGCAACTTCACGAGAAGCCATCTTGTTGGGAATGAATAATGGCAATGCATGCGGGGGAACAGAAGCCCCGAAAACTCTAAGATATGAGAATTCGACTTCTACATACCAGTCAGCTATGTTGCTCAAATTCGTCACTAGACTGTCCGAGATCCTAGGTAGTGGGTGGCCAAAAATAGTGACATGCAACGGTACCATCACCCAGTTGAAGATTTCATATACGAAATCTGTCGCTTTGTTTTCCCACAATTTCGAATGATAGACGTGGATGGGCTCGTCCTCTGCTGGAGACCAACTCCATCTCATTAAGGGAAATGGTGTTAGAAAGTACACGACGTCCAAAATGTATGCAGACATAAAAAATGAAGAAATCTTTCTGCTCTCTTTCTGCGCCCGATACTCTGTAACCTGACTGGTCAAGCTATCAGACAGCATTTTCGCCCAGTCGAAGGAATAGCCTTTGGCGAATCAATGTATTAGAGGCACCCATTGAAGAAATAAATGTGAGGTTTCCTCTCTCCCGTATAATCTGCATGTCATCATAGCTACATACTTGAACTATGGTTCCAAGGAAGCTATTGAATATATACCATGAATGTCTGCCCTGAACTTCGCAGGGTGCGAAACCCAATCGCTTATTAAGCTAGACATAGTCTTGTCATACTGCACACATTCCTTTTGTTTGAAATCTTCCAAGAATTCGGCATCATATGTAAGGTCGGACGTTGTGGGAAACTTGTACATAGCTTGCAGATGTTCAGGTCTGAAAGTCCCAATGGTGACCTTCTGCTCATTCATGGTGGTTCTGGTTGGTATGTCCACATGGTCTAATGTCCATCGGACCATATCATAATAGGGGAGAAATTGTGGCCTGGCTGTTATTTTATGCATTCCCGATTGAATGACGATCTTAAATTTCGTGGTTATGTTGTCTTTTTCATTGTCACTGGAATCATCGGAATAATCCCCTAATTCGGCCTGCAGAACATTAGAAACGAACGACCAGTTCGGGACAGAGTCGACACTTCGAGGTGAAGTATCAGCGACGTTGTCCGAACCTTGTCCCGAAACCTCAACGCTGGCTTTGGATGCTTTTCGCGGGGCCATGACGGGAGATCTTGCTTTAGTTCTTTTGCGATAAAAATATGTATACATACAGAAGTTAGCTCGCTGAGAAAGTGTGCTCTGTATAATATAGAAATGAATTTGTTATAATGAATAACAACTCTATATATTCGAAAACTCGGTACTTTTTAGAACAGATCTGTCAAATCATGTTTAGAAATAAATATAACAATAAAAACCCAATCTTTATTTGTCGATTCGCCTTATTTCTTATTAATGCCATAAATTTTGGCGGTTCGAAATGTCAGTTGGGTTAAGGAAGAATTAAGACTGCTTCGTAAACTGTGCAAGCATCAAAACATGGAAGATACTAGTTTAGCTAAATTAATCTGGTTTTACCGAAGTTAATTAATCTTTCGGTACTCGTTGTATCGGGAATTTTGCTTTAACCCTTTGAACCTCTAACCCCCGAAATTGCGATGATTGATTTTGGTTAATAAAAACGTAATTGTGATTAGGCGCTTAATTAATTATGTAATTATTTATATTCTCCATATCGCGACTCAGAACTTCGAAGGTAAGTTTACGGGAAGTTTGCATGCCAAGCTGTGAAACCGCGAGATCGCGATAATATGTTTTGATTAAAATGGAAGATAAACTCGGATTAAGTGTTTAATTAATTATGTTCATATCTTTCTCGTGACTTCGCGAGTCGGGGCTTAGACAGTGTATCTTTTTAAAGAGAAAAATTCAAGTGGCGAATTGCCGACAAAACTTAACCATGGCTTAGCTTTTACCTTTAACCTTGACATGGGTTACTAAGATATGGACTTCATGGTTTTGGCTATCGGTGTTACGACAATAAGACTTTTGGATTTAGTGAACGCCGAGGCACGAAAACCCGATGATGTTTAATCGTGATTTAGGAAAAATTTACTCCCGTTACTGCCCTGGGTAAAATTTTAAAGCGATTTCGGCGTTTCGTTGCTCAGGACTCGTGGACTACATGATCTATAGCATCCGACCTACGAAATCCCAAGGTAGAATAAAAGGGAAAATTTTTTGACGAAAAGTAGAACTCGCCTCGAGAATACAATAATTATCGTTGCTTGCGTGATAAGACTGTAGAGATTTTGAAACTACAGATGGAAAATATGAAAACCATCTTTCGATTTCGAGCATTAAGACATGAAATTTGAGACAGGCTAGAAAAAACAAAGGCGGCTCCAACACTACCTAGAAAATTCAACAAAAGGAAGAGATGACACACTAACCTCGTTATAAAAACAAAGGTACCCTTGAGTTTCCATATAGAGAACAAGGCACTAACTCTAAGTTAGTTCTACTAAGGCAATTCCCATAAAATTAGAACAAACACATTGTTTGGAATCAACAAACAATGCATCACTCCACTAAATCACGTCTTAAAACAAAAAAGAGCTTTGCCACAAGCATCACTGCCAAAAATCTCTAACAAACTAACACTATGAAAAATACTTCAATTCATTCACAAACCATTTATCAACCCATTCTTTTGAAAACGAGCCTTCAATGCCTTACTAAATGATTAACGAAGTAAAAACCCATATTTTTTTGTTAAAAGAAAATAGACCAAACACTCTGCAATGTGGGTATTCATCTATCCTCTTGGTCAAAATTCCATCCATCATTCAACATCAAGGCCAACGTTTGTTTATCCAAGTGTAGTTGTTCCCTAGGGCCCTCTTTGGAGTTGGAAAGTATTGGATGTTGGGTTGCATAAGTCATAGAGAATCAAACTCAAAGGCTAAGTAGAAAAAGTATCGAGCATGAAAGCGAAGCAAAAAAAATAAATTTTACTTGAAGGAACTATAAGATTTTAGAACTAGATCATGGGTGGAGAGGAGAAGTTTAACTAAACCAAAAAATCTATTTTTTCCTGGGACAAAGTGACCTGACAATCCTTTGTAACTCATCACCATGTTTTGTTGCTTCTTCCCTTCTTGCATCCCACCTTAATACTAAATCACCTGGGAGGAAATCTCTGTCCTTTTCTCTGTGGTCGAATAATGCCTTTATGTCATCTTGGTACTTCTGCAACTTTTCATCTACTTCGACCCTATGTTGTTGAACCTCAATCAGATGATTTATCTTCCTGGTTACATGATTGGGTTCTTCATTTTGATCTTGTCATAAATTCATCACTAGAAGCGCTAGGTTTATAGGCAACACAACATCTGTCCCATATACCATCTGAAAAGGAGAAATGCTGATAGAGCTTTTTGTGCTTATGCGATTCGCCCACAATGCGTATTTTAAGTGCACATGCTAAGACCTTTTGTTTTCATCCAATACTTTCTTGATTATATTTACCAGGCTCTTGTTAGATGACTTGGCCAATTCATTTCCCTGGGGGTAATACGTTGTGGAATGGCCAAGAAAGATGTTATACTTTTGACAGAAACTGATCATAGACATAGATATAAAGGCTTGGGCATTGTTTGTAACTATCTTTCGGGGGCAACCAAATCTAGACAAAATGTTGTCTTCTAAGAAGTCGATTACCACCGCGTCTGTTGCCCTTTTGGTTGGAATGGCTTCCACCCATTTAGTAAAATAATATGTTGCGGTTAAGATCCTAAGAAAGATTGAATTTCTTTTACATTTATGGGAATATTTAAAGTATCTATTGCTTCAACCCTCTTAGGATCAATCCTGATTCCATCCCTAGATACGATATGACCCAAAAGCTTACCTTCCCGCATGGAGAAATGTGATTTTTTTGGATTTAAAGATAGACCAAACCTGCGGCATTTTTCAAAAGTCTGTTTAAGATGTATCAAGGGTTCTTTGTCGGTTTTAGAGAAAACCGTCAAATCATCGAGATAAATGACTACGAACTTATCCCTTTCACCAATGAAAGCGATGTCCATAGCGCGCTAGAACGTGGCCCCTGCATTCATCAAACCAAAAGGCATTTTATCATACATGAACGTACCCCATGGTGTAGTGAAAGCGGTTTTTTCTCTATCTTGTTCATTCATGGCGATTTTATTATAACTAGAGAACCCGTCAATCATAGACATTCGATTGTATCCAACTACCTTTTCTACCACATGGTCCATTTTGGGCAACGGATAGTTGTCCTTAAGAGACGACTTATTTAGATTTTTGAAATCCACACACAGTCTGATTTCCCCATTCTTTTTCCTGACCGGGACCAGGTTTTCTACCGAGTCCGAATATCTCAGAGGTACTATTATTTTCACGTCTAAAAGTTTCTTAACTTCTTTTTCGATCACAGGTAACAAAATGGGGTTGATCTGTCTAAGATTTTGCCTAAATGGTTTGACCCCAGGATTTAGAGGTATCTTGTGATCAATCACGGAAGAGTCGTATGTCCTTAACTCATCATAAGACCAGGTGAAAACATCCTTATACTGTCTGAGTAGGTCTTTATACTTTCTTTTAATTTCGCGAGGGAGAAACTTGGATATTTTTACCATGCTGGATTCTTCTTTGGTTCCTATATCACAATACTGCACTTCTTATGGTTGGGGTTGTAAGGCTGATTTTACAGGTATGTCATTTTGATCAAAAATTCTTTCTAGAGGAATCAATCCTTTCAGAATCAAGTTGTTTTTAAGGACAAGCATGCGATGATATGAGATTTTGTCTCGGAAAGCTTTAGGATCCTCCCCTTCTTGCATGATCCATATCAGGTCATTTTGATTTTCTTGGTCTACATGAGTTTCAGAAAATTCGCCTACTACTTCAAGAAACTTCTTAATTATTTCGTCATCCTCAAAAACCTACCAGTGTTGGATATTGTCTGGTATAGATGGTCTGTTCCTGATCTCTATGTGATACTTCAATTTGAAGGTCGTGGGAGGAGTGAAGGTTGAAGTTGCTTTAGCTAATGCATCAACATGTAAGTTCTCTACACATGGGATGAAGTGGACATTTACGGACGAGAAAAAAATTTCCATCAGATCCCAGACACAATTCCTGTATGATCTTAATCTGGGATGCTTGGCTTGGTACTGTCGAATTATTTGTTTGACTATTAACTTTGCATCTCCGTATACCTCTAAGTTATTTATTTTTAGCTTCTTGGCAGCCTCTAATCCTAAGACCAATGCTTCGTACTCACATACGTTGTTAGTATAATCTATATCCCATTGCAATCTGTAAGAAAAAGGAACAACGAACTTTCCTTCGGGAGCCACTAAAAGCACTCCTGCAACAACCCCTTCACAAGATGAGGCACCGTCAAAATACATTTTCCAGACACCGGTGCTACACAGATCCTCTATCCTGTAACCTGACTCTTCCTGCTCTATATCGTTTTCCTCTGGAAAACCATCTAAACCGTCATCAAAAGATAAGATACAATTTCCTAAATCTTGATCCACGATGTAAATAGGGAAATTGTTCGGGTTTTGAAGGTCGCTTACTGTATATGCTAACCTCGTTTCTCTGTACAACCGAGTGAATTACCCACCAAACACAAGAATTGTGGCGAACGTCATATCCAGTTGAAGAGAACCCCCCATCTTGGCTACCCATGACCTAGACAGCAGTAAGCCATACTTAGGGGGAATATCAGCAATAACCACATCCATCAAGATACTCTTAACCGGGACCTGTGCCAGGGTAACTACTAAATCCTTGATCATTCCCATACACTTAACCCTTCTCGAGTCA
>ML850149.1:58442-69102 GCA_009831015.1 Picea engelmannii
TGAGAGAAATCTGACAAATGAGATAAGATCACCGCCATCAAATATTTGAGAAACGTGTGTTTACAAGTTTTGAGAAGCGGCCCACAACGGTAGAGTGAGCCATACGGCATTGAATGGCCTACCATAATTTGCTGATTCATAGTTTCACGTAAGAGTCCAAATGATAATGTTTCATATTTGAAACAGTTCTCACCGACCGATAGAGTGAGCCATACGGCAGTAGAGGGTTTCTATTCAACCAAGGGGTTGGATAATATTCAGTTTGTTAGGCACTATTGAACGTTGCATGCAGCAGGTGGATTATATGTCGTCGTTTGATTTGAATATTGAATGTTGTTGTAGGTGGATTATAAGTCATCTTTAATTTGCAAGCTATTTAGATCTCATAGTTTATAATCCACTTGCTGCAGCATTCAATGTTGCGTAGCAAGTTGAATATTGCCAACCTTCAATGAAACCCTGAAAACACATAAAATGGATATATTTATACAACATGATTGATATTATGGAATGTATACATTGATTGATATTATGGAATGTATACATTGAGAAATGATAAATTGTGTGTATCCAACGTCCAAAATACATAAGACAGTGTAACAGTGATTCATGACACTGATTTATGGGCTCGGGCTCACTGCATAATGCTTAATATTCCCTGTATGCATCATGGTATTCCTGCACCCATTCACCGGCATTAAATCTTAGCTGCTAATGATTTAAAACCAAGACGTTTTCTCTCTGGTGATGATTGAAATTTGAAATGCTTGTAAAAATTTTGTTTGAGATGAGTCAAACAAGATAAGCGACGCGTCAAAGGATTTGACGCCCCTTTGACGCCGTCTTATCTTAAAGAGAGTTGGGTGGAAGAGTTTGCGTGTAAAACTCTTCAGCTTAAACTCCTTCTGTAACCGACAGATGACTTCAGAGGTGTAACAGAGCTTGCGTCTGCTACCCAGTCATGACTGTTGTCCCTCTCAATAGGGAGCTGTACTAAAGTTCAGAATAGCTTTCATGTCTCTAGATCCTTGGTATCACTGGAAAACGTTGCTGTTGTCGTTTGCAATCTATGTAGGGCTCCACATGTACGTATACAGAGTTCTGGTTGGTGAAGCAAACCTTTGTGTGACTCGTGCGAGAAGATTACAAAATGGCCTAATTTTAGAGATTAGAACAAAGAATTTGGATCATATTATCTTTGTGATTGGACATTGAATTAGGTAAAAAAATGGGTCCGAATCCGATCAAATTTTCAAGGGTAGTTTGAGTTTTGTATGGATCAAAGTTTCATGTATTTTCGAACTTTTTTCCAGAGGTTTTGCCCCATTTTAAACCAACCCAATTACTCAGAAAATTGATCAGAATTCTGAATTGGCCGAAAATTTAAAACTGCACCACCCTAAAACCTACCGGAAAAATAACTCGAATGAAGATTGCTCCCAAGTTAACCCACTCCAAATTCCTTTACTTATTTGAAGTGAGACAAAAATATTGTTAAATGAATTGATCTGAGTGAATGCAACCATTAGAACCCTCTCCACAGTTCCAAATCTCATTCACTTTTAAAAGATATATATATGGGGGAGGGGTGTCCCATTTTAAACCAACCCAAATACTCAGAAAATTGATCAAAATTCTGAATTGACCAAAAATTTAAAACTACACTACCCTAAAAACTATCAAAAAAATAACTAGAGAATGAAAATTACTCCCAAATTAACCCACTTCAAATTCCTTTACTTATTTGAAGTGAGACAAAAATATTGTTAAATGAATCGATCTGACTGAATGCAATCATTAAAACCTTCTCCACAGTTCCAAATCTCATTCACTTTTAAAATATATATATGGGGGAGGGGTTGATTGTAATAGTGGTTTGAGTGATTATTAATTTTTAGTGGGTAGTTGTAGTGTGTGGAGTGGTAGTTTTAGTTTTATTATGTTTCATAGTTTTTGTCATTGTTAATGTAAATTTTATTATTATATATTTAAAAATATTTTATAGTAAAATTTATTATTATATATTTAAGAATATTATTCATTTACAAATTATTATGTTATTTTATTTTGAATTGGTTTTTTTTAATTTTCTTATTGATTTATTTGATTATTCAATTTTTTTATAAGTTTAAAATGATTTATCTGTGTGTTACTATGTGATTTTTTAAATTTATTTATTAATTTATTTAAATTTAAGGATAATTGTCATATTTATTTTGATTTTTTTAATTTATTTATTAATTTATTTGAATTTCAAGATTAATGGTCAAATCTATATTTTTGTTATTGTTTGTATGGAGACTTTGTTTTCCTCCTAATAATTTATTATTTGTGAAATTTAATATAATAACAATTTAAGTTATGATATGATATGGTAAAATTTGTCTATTTTTTGTTATGGTTTGTATGTAAGACTTTGTTTTCCTAATAATTTATTATTTATGAAATTTAATATAATAATAATTTACAATATAGTAAAATGGGTAGAAGTTTTAGATTGTATTTAAGATGGAAGAAGTTATTATTATTTATACATTAAAATTTGAATTTATTGTATTTTGAGTATTTATAGAAATCTTAATTTATGATTTTTATAATACTTTAATCTTTTTTTGAAGAAAAAAGAAAATTAAGGTATTATAAAGATGTAATCAATTATAATTTAGAAGATCAAAATTATCTATCTGTTTTGCCAAGTGTAAAGAAAAAAATAAGCATTGCTATGATAAGAACAAATTTTCACAAGCTCCATAGTGAAACTGAGAGTTGGTCAATTCCTAAAATGTCATGGGATGAAAGAGTGTGTCACCTTTGTGACACTAAGAAGGTTGAATATGCAAAACACTTTCTCTTAGACTATCTAGCCTATACCCATATTAGATCTCATTTTCAAAATATTTGTCACACTACCAACCTTCCTAACCTCTTAACTCAACAAAAGTATGGTGATCTTGGAAAGCTTCTCTTAATGCTTTTCGGTTAGATAGACCAATTCGATCTTAATGGACGTTAATCATCATCATCATCATCATCATCATCATCATCTTAATCATTAAAATCATTCACATTTATTAATTGGTTAATTATTGCCACTAACATTAATGGAAAGTGTGTGGGCTTTGTACTTTAACCAATTCAAAGCTTTGTTTCATTTTTAAATTATTAAACAAGTTTCTTTTAATCTCTTTTATACTTACTTATTTTGATATTAAAATATATTTGTCATATTTTTATGAAAAGTGTGTGGGCTTTGTACTTTAACTAATTCAAAGCTTTGTTTCATTTTTAATTATCAAACAAGTTTTTTTTAATCTCTTTTATACTGACGTATTTTGATATTAAAAGATATTTTGATATTAAAAGATATTTGTAAATTTTTTATAGTTTTAAGTGTTTATATATATAGACATTTTTCTCTTATTAATAATTAATTAATCATAATATTTTTTTATTTTTTTATTTTTTTATTAAAAACTAATAATTTATAATATTTATTTTTTTAATATCTCAAACTTTAAAACAAATTATCAGTTTTTTATATATATATTTATTTGTAAACTAGTCATTCATAATATTTTTTTTAATATCTCAAACCTTAAAACAAACTATAAGTTTTTTTTTATATATTTATTTGTCACAATTTTAACTACATTGTGATTTATATTGAGTTTGTACATTGACAATATGGATTAAGAAGGATTGTGAAAATATTAAAGTCCAAAGAAAAATAAAGGAATTGAATAAACAATAAACAATAAGTTAAGAAAATATTAAATTTTACATATGAAAAATGCAAAATAAAATTTATAAGTATTAGAAGCATTAAAAGTGATTATATTTTGATATCTCATTGAAATGATCATTTTTGCAACCATTTCTCTTAATATCCTACATGATTAGATTTGTAGAAACATCATTATGTTATCATATTATTAATAGATTTCGAAAGATTTACTATTTAAAAGTGATTATATTTTGATATTTCATTGAAATGATCATGTTTGCAACCATTGTTCTCAATGTTCTACATGATTTTATTTATAGAAACATCATTGAAAAATTTAAGGCAACTCCCATAGAAACATATTCATAAACATCTACTAAAATATCCACCATCTATTGGCAACTTTGAATGATTGTTGTGATAATGACCTGGGATGAAATCCTAGAGGGCGTGATCCTCCCCTTTGTGGGTTTTCCATATGCGGGTATTGATTATATTGAATATCAAGTTGATGTAGTCTTTGGGCATATTATTGTATAGCACTAGCAAGGTATTGGTAAACCCTATTCTTCAGTTAAGTTTGTGAGGGTGTGTCAAGTAGGGTTTCCATTTGATGATGATGATATAAAAAAATAAAAAATAAAACAAATAAATGTGAACCAACCCCCCTTAGGTAAGTAAAGAAAGGGTGTTGTTATTCTCCCAACTATGGTTCAGATCCCCCCAATGACATATTCACCCTCATGGTTTGATGTGTCTATGTAAGCTAGCTATTTGCACTAGGGACCAACTGTAAGTCTTTGGAAAATTTGGTCCATGTTGTAAGGTCACTTATCTTCATTGAAAATATTCATGTATTGTAGATGTGCATGCTTGCCACATTGTGATATATGGATAACTATAAAGATAATATAAATCATAAATAATACTTACCATATTGGCCATGGTTAGCAATGTTAATGCAGTGTCCCCTTCAATGTTACTTCCAATCATGGAAAGGGAAACCACTAATAAGGACATTACTATTTTAGGTCATTAAGAAGCCAATTCACCATAACATAACAACATGGCTTCACATAAAGGCTCAAAATGATTTTTGTAATGCCTCACTTTGACTTTGGAAACTAAACTGTGTTATGACCTATTTTGTATTTATTTGCTTATTATATGTTGAACTATGTTAAAACGATGCACCTATATCATGTGGACATGTGGACCTACCTATATGCAAAATATTTTTTTCAACTGAAACTAGGGAATTTGTATTATCAAAAAGTTGTAGCTATGCTAGACAACACAATTACATCATATTGTTGGTCCAAAAGTTTTAATCTTGAGAGCAATTGTTCCTTTTGTACAAAATACAAAACTTACATATATCAATTGACAAAATTTCCCAGTACTTGTTGGAACTATATATTCTAAAGTAAATGCCTAGGATTCTAATAAATTTAAAAAGCATGAATTTAATGGAAAATGTGACGGATGGTAGCCTCCCCTAGGCCTATGCTGGTTGGGATAGATTCTTGGTTCCCCATATACATGTCCTCGACCAATTGGTGCATAATATCATCTTCCTTTAACTCCCCTTGTATTGAGTTCATTATCATTCATTGGTTGGATGCATATGCATCTTTGCACAAGTTGACTACCATATTCCTTAATGGTTGTATTCAACTTTAAGGGTGGAAATTTGTTGTTTCTACTAAACCAATGTGCTCATAATAGATGCATATTGAGAAATGGATTGATATTCATTGTCATGGAATTTTGAGGTGACTAAAAATAAAAACAAACAAAGAGACAGTCCACACAATTTAAGTGTGTCTACTTAATCAAACTATAATAATCCAGGCCAAGGAAGTAGAGATCCATTTCAAGCAAAACTTAAAAGGGTAAAAATTCCCCTACACAGACAAAACTCAGAAAAAATAACCCATCTAAATCTCCTTCAAACCTTGGATTAACCAAACCAGGAATGATCATTACTATCCTTTGGACAACAATTATTCTTACTAGGAAGTGGCCAAAAAGATGAAACATGTTTATGTGCATCTATTGTGATGCCTTGCTCGACAATTCCCCATAATCCCACCTTGCCTATGGTAAAATTCCATTTGGTTGTTTAAATCCCCGCTTCGCCATGACTTAAGAATGTAAGGGGGAAGCTCTAGTCTCTTCAAGTTAATTGCCTTGCATTGGAAATGAGACTAGTGCATGATTGACATGTGTATTGTTAAAGAAACAATACTTGCTATTGGATTCATAATAGTTTGATTATGGTATGACTTGGTGATTTTTGGAACCATTAATCCTTAGCTCCGTAATTTTTAGAGAAGTGGCTTCATTTGCAAGAGAATATTCCTATTGATTTTTTTCCCTCGAGACTTGGAAGAAGGAGATCCTTTGGAAGATGTTAACCTCATTTTGAGCATGAGCCAATATGGATGCAAACTTGCAATCAATTGGAGGTGATTTCATGGGTATCGACTTTATGATTGTGCTAAAGTATCCCACCATTGCTAGAGATTGAATTTGAGAGTCTAAAGCCATACTCTAACCTTGTAATAAGGAATGTGTCTTAGCTTGATTGTTGGGAGAGGTTCCTAGTCCCCACATGTAGGTTAATTTATTTTTTTCTCTTGGATCAATGATGGTCCCCCGTGCTTGACACCCCTTACCTATATGCATAAGTCATGTATATTTTATTGTTTATGTTTTTTTCTTTGTAAGCAAGTTTCTATAAATTACTTGCTATGGAAAATAATATCAAGCATACAAGTTGTTGTTGGGGCCTGAATTGCCAAAAATGGAAACCAACTTAGCACCAACTCAGTGTTAAGTTTTGATTGCGTCACAGGGCCAAAAATGACTAAACCAATAGCATAGGTGGAAAGTATAATTGACAAAAAACTTAAACCATGCCTTCGTTCGAGGAATCTCCCTAGTGACTTGAAGGTAGGAGAATGGGAATTTGCAAATGATTTCCATCCTAAGATAACAGGTCGTTCATCGGCTATTGTGGGCCTGGATTGTCATGCATTTCCACGAGCATGGAAACACGATGATCCAAAAGCTCAATTATGTACTTGAGGTCTACAAACTCAGTGTGGACTTCAAAAATAAATTATTGTAGGATACCTAAGGCATTGGATAATCGTTGAATGTTCACGTTGGAAGAGGAGTGGAGAGAGCCGGATGAGTGGTATCTAGAATCATGTCTCTCTGAACCTTCCAGAGTGGTAACTGGTATACAGGCTACTGGAGGGAGAGGGCAAACCCAAAAATGAACTAGGAGAAAAACCCAAAGATTTACCTCTCCTATCAAACCGTTCTATCTTAGAACCCGTGGTATTCTAGTCGAGAGGATTATGATATCCCTTGCCCCATTTGGATATTTCTCATTGGTGTGACATAATGGATCCAAAAGAGAACGTCGTCACCTAGAATGAAGCCACCTAACTATTATGCCAAAGTATATCATTAAATAAGCAATGCCAAGCTTGAGAGGGAGCTTCCTTCCCTTGATAAGCAGTGAACCATTCAATTGTCATCTCCTCCTTGCATGACAAGAAGGGAATTGTTAATGGACACATAACTTGGAAGGACCAAGAGTAATGGTAGATGGAATCAACAACGGTGTATTTCGACCCTTGATGGAAATCGTTCTGCTGCAAGTACCTTGTGTGATTAGTGCCCAAATCATTTGGTGGATACAGACAAAATCCCCCACTTATGTTTTGAGGCTCGAGTTGCCAAGTGCCTCGACCTCCACTTGAAAAATAAATGCACATATTATATGGATATCATCCCATCCACGGGAAGTTTATTGTTTATGTTATTAGTGATGGTTTTTGTGTAATTTATTTTCAACATGCAAATTTAAATGAAAGATTGTGGTACGTGGATACCAATTTAAAGTATATGTTGAAATGAATCAATAAGTACTATGCATATGGTAAACAAATTAGATTGTTTACATTGTTTATCGAAGAGTAACATGACAATCACATATATATAGCTATATGGTTACACATGATCTTGTGTTTTGGTAAACTAACCTATAGGTAAAATGGGCTACGTGATAGCTAGATAATTGTGATACTAAAGTGACATAGATATCGTGGAGATCAAAAGAGAAATGTATGCTATGAAGCATTAATTTTTCATTTAAATGTTAGTTCAATAAATTTCTATGATATGTGGGAAAGTGCAGGTTTTAGAGGAAGCACAGTTTACCAAACTAGTCATTCAATGATGTAGATCTAACAACCACAACATCATCTTAGTATGGTACTAATATTGTGTTGACCCTAGTTCTATCAGGAGGGGTGGAGGTATTTCCCACTATTTATCCTCTGAAACTTGGAGTCCTTGGAGGGTTGTGTTAAGCCACACTCCCCTAGACATGTGATGATGACTACCAATTGCTTGCTAGGGAATCTGGTCAATATAGTTGACACTTTTTCTTACAGGTTCTATCTAAGGTTAGGTCAAATTAGTTGATGATCCAACATATTCCAGGAGAGGAAAGGATAGGATGTGTAATATGGAAGTAGGTTAGGGAGGAAGGGTGATTCAGAGTAGTTAAGAATGTTGTTGGGAATTAGAAATACCATCTCAATTTATTACTTAGTTCTTTTTGTGTTTTAAATGCTTACATAATTTATTTATGATGATCTTGGTGTAATGTTCAGTTCATGTTGGATTATTATGACTTAGTTAGTAAGATTGTTGGATGTTGTGTTTAAAGGATTATAATATTATTGTCTTGCATGCTTGGATGAAAGCATATAGGAAGTATGCATTAGAGGTGATGGTTGCTATCTTTAGTAAACATACAATCTATGTATGTTCTAGCTACATATGCGTACCTTGCACATGCACCAATATCAATTTGTATATAATAGATATTAAAATAATATCATTAATTATTGATGCATGATTGTGTAGTTAAAGGTAAAATGTTATGCTTGTAATTTAACCTTCATTGGAGTAATTACCTTTCATATCATAAATTTGGTTATATTTTATGTAAAGAGGAAATTTCATTTTAGTTGGAATATAATTTCATTTTGTAGGACTTCGGATTTTGTAACCTACCCAAAATCTAATTTAATTTAATTTAATTGTTATCATGTTAAGCATATTAATGTGGGTAGGTGGGGGGAATATTTTAGTATAATTGGACCTTCCCAAGACCCTTCTTGAGAGGCTAGGAAGGTGGTGGGGAAAAGGAGGCATAAAAGGGGAACTTCAGGAGAGTGGAAGGGATTGGATGCTTTTGGAGGAAATGAACAAAGTGAAGAATTAACATAGAGAACATAGTTTGAACAAGTATTTGAGAACCTTGAGCTTGGAAAAATTTGAGTGGATTCTAGAGAGTGATTATTTTTTGTTGTGTTGTTAGAGACACAAGCATGAAGGGCTAGGAAACCTAGGTTTCTTAGAACTAGCAGTTGGATAAGCCGCTAGTTAGCTAGGAGGAATAATCCCATTTTAGACAATATTTGACCAAACTAATAAGTTGCTACGGAGCTAAGGAGATGGACTAGTTCATAACCATTGCATGGTTGGACTGCTAGATCAAACAATGTTCCAGGTATTTTACTAATTCTTAGTTGTTTATATTAATTAAGTTGTTTCAATTTAATTGTTGAATTTATCCTTCAATTGAATGAGTTGTAGATGAAATTTTAGATTGATTTATGTTGTCAAGAAGAAATTAGAAAAATTTAGAAAAATTTTCATAGGATATTGATCTGTATATATAAAAATCTGAATTAACTAAACAAAATTTAGTTCATAGGTGAGTTGTTCACTTAATAACACTTCAGTGCTTAAAAGGTTGTTACACATGGTATTAGATCTCTAGTTAGAGAATTGGAGCCTTAAGGGCCATGGTCATGCTCTAAAGTGTTATCATTACAGGCTTAAAACTCTTAGTTTCTCTATGCAAATAAAGAAATTCAAAACATGAATTTAAATCTACACAATGTTGTAAATAAAACACTTTATTCTGAAGGCAAGTTGCCTAGTCACATGAAATTTAGAAGCAATTACATAATACAAAAAGGGAACTAAGTTTCATTCTTAAGCTAAAAAATAAAGGTCAACAAGCTTATGAGTTTGAACTAGATCCTTGTAGCTTAGATGGCTTGGGGTGTTGAAAGCCTTCATTCATTATATAGATCCCTACAACAAAACCATGTGACAAGTAGCCGACCATAATTGTGATGAAGAAAATGCCTATTACCTGCAAAAGAAAAGATAAACAGAAATTAAGAGTTAGAGAGAACAAAAAAAAAAGTTATTAAAGATATATATATATATATATATATAGAAGCAAGTACATAATACAAAAAGGGAACTAAGTTTCATTCTTAAGCTAAAAAATAAAGGTCAACAAGCTTATGAGTTTGAACTAGATCCTTGTAGCTTCTATGACTTGGGGTGTTGAAAGCCTTCATTCATTATATAGATACCTACAACAAAACCATGTGACAACCTTAATTATCATGAAGAAAATCCCTATTACCTGCAAAAGAAAAGATAAACAAAAAATAAGAGTTAGAGAGAACCAAAAAAAGTTATTAAAGATATATATTTAAATTTAAAGACAAACAAAAACTCTATGGTTTTTAGAGTATTTTCTTCTCTTTACATCTATCTATTTAAAAAAAGATCATATATGTGTGTGTGTTAAACACCCATATCCAAGGAGATAGAACCCAAGTTTCTTCCTTCAAACACAAAGTAATTGCCAACTCCATTACAATACATACTTAAACAAATAGGTAAGGTTCTTTCCAAAAAGGTGTGGGGATATGTGTGTGTGTGTGTGTGTTAAACACCCATATCCAAGGGGATAGAACCCAAGTTTCTTCCTTCAAACACAAAGTAATTTCCAACTCCATTACAATACAGACTTAAACA
>ML850149.1:69574-84370 GCA_009831015.1 Picea engelmannii
TATATATATATATATATATATATATATATATATATAACACCAAAATGACAAAACTAAACTAAAATTTATAAATATATAAATAAACAAAAAAAACTAAACTAAACTAATATAATATATAAAACAAAAACAACAAAAATTTTGTTTGAATTTTGACACATGGTTGTTCAAGCCTTTGGGTTTGTGGGCCATGGTGTCCATAGTTGAGCCCTAAAAGGGCTAGGAATGGTTGCCATGGCTACGTGTTCAAAGGAGGCTCGCCAAGTAGCCATGGGTCATGCCCCTCCAACCAGGTTGTGCCATAAGCTCAACCTTGCACACCAACTAATTCTAAAGATAAAGTCTTTGCACAACCCAAATCCCTCTAGGACGCACCCCTCTAGCTAGGATGCATCATCCAATCACATTTTACCAATGATCCATGTACCAACCACGTACCAACCAAGCCCCACATTGAAGAACCCAAGTTGCGCATGCAAGAAACAAAATGAATTCAGGGGTTTCGAACATCCATTTGCGCAAATGGTGCTACGAATCAGAAAGAGGGAGGTATGACCATGTAGTCACACCCTTCATCCTTTCATATTGTAAAGTAGAATAGGGCTCCTCCCATGAACACCATAACCACACAAGAAACCAATCCCAAGCCCCTCCAACTACATAACAACCAACGCATTGTAAGTTGCTCGTGCTCAAGAAACCACATGTAGGAGAAGAGAGGGATAGATGAGTGGGGGGGGGTCCATGGGCTGCATTCCTCACACCTCTGGTTGTCATGACCATATGCAGAATAAACCCACATAAATGAAGAAGAAAAACTGGAACCAAGGGTTTTGTTCTATTGTATTCATTTAAAAAAATATTATCGTCGAGTAAAGGGGTAGGAGGCATGTGGGGCTCATGAAAGGCCCCATGTTTGTGTTCAAATATAAGTGTTTCATTTTTTAATTAAATAATTTATTATTATTAAATATAAAATTGGGTTTATATAAATGTGTGTGTGTATTTATGGGGTTGAATCCCTGGTCAGGAGCTTCTTTAGGGCCTCACTTGATGTCTCCACTGGGTTAGGCTCATAATCAGGTCGAATGGTTTACCTCATTTACCATCCACGAAATGTGGGGAAGTAATAGAGGGTTTCCTGTGTTGTATTCTCAGGAATATATATATATATATAAAAGAAAGAAAAAAACCATAATAATATAAATAATAATAGTAGTAATATTAATAGGAATAATAACTATTAATTAATTAAAAAGGGGGCTTAAGGTACAACAAATATGTATATTATATTTGATTAAAAAGAATAGGACCTGACCATCAATCACATGAGACGATGAGCCAACCCTTACCATCATTGAATCAAGGCCAAGCAAAACCCCATGGAGAAAACCAAGCTGAAACAAAGCCACATCATAAATGGTGAGTACATGCACCAAAGGTTCCTAATACGAAACTGGAAAAGTGAAGGAGACAATAGGGTACCTAGAGAAAATAATCGATATATTGATATGTATTGACCCCCTTGACCTAAGCCACATTTCCTTAAGTGGTATTCTCATTACGAGAAAATGTCAAAGAAACTTACAACTATGCATATGTGTGTGTGTGCGTGCACGCGAGTGTGTGTGCGCGCACGCGAGTGTGCGCGCCCTCTTGCATGTATAGATAAAACTTAGCAACGTGACTTAAACCCTTACTGATGAAACTTGCATTCTGATGCATATTCAAAAAATTAGAGAATCAATATGGTTAGGATGTGTGGAAACCAAGGCTGGGGAATCTCTCGCAAGGGCCATCAATGTCATCGCTACCACCACCATCACTTGATCTATCTCTCATCATGTGCTCTATAGAGGATATAAATAAGACACTAAAAGGACACCCAATAGTGGGTGTGGAAGTGAATCCCCTTCCATAGAGAGAGGGTAACCTAGAAGGGTCAAGGAACACAGAGCGAGGACCTCCTCTAGAGGAAATTGCTCAGGAACTTCAGAAAATCAAGCTCGTGGAGTCTTTTGGTGGTCTTGCAAGGGAATGTGTCAAGGCATGGTTGGAGGGAATGATGAGGTGTTTTTCACTAAGAGAGTATATCTCCATCTCAAAGGCCAAAATATCCATCTTCCAACTTCGATACAATGCATTTAATTGGTAGGGAAACATCGAAAGACAGTTTCAACTCACTTCAGACATCATCTCACGGGAATTATTTGAAGTAAGGCTTCGTAGAAAGTACATTTCTACATTTTATGAAGAGAAATAGTAGGAGCCTTTCCTATCTTGGTGCAAGTAGTAGAATAGTGGAGGAATATGAGATAAGATTCATGGAACTAGTAAAGTATGTCTCATACATGGACACTAATCAATGTCAAGTAGATTGTTTTATGTACAGGTTGAGTCATAAGATTAGGGCCCTTGTGAAAATGTGGAAAATGGATTTAGTTGTTGAAGCAATTGAAAATGCTCATTATACATGAGAATTTTTTGATACCAAAGGGGATTAGAGAAGAAGCATAATATATATCATCCCACAGAAGTCAGGATTTTTGGGTAAGGTCCCTCAGACATTCTCCAAGGGAGGAAATTCTAAGCCACCTCTTATGGAAACAGAGTTGCAACAAGAGTTGTTGTACTAGGTGTTTCAATGGAAGTGAGTGCAACATCTTAGGCATCATCAGGGGCTCATGCAAGTCTAAGGAATTCACGAGGAAATTTTAGTAGGGGTAGGGGTTCTAGAGGAAGGAACTCATTTCATAGGTCTCCATGGAACAACATGCAGATTCTGTTCCACATTTCTTGTTGGGGATGCAGGGGACTTCATTACCAACATTACTATCCAGAGTCACAATATGGCACCATGCAAAGAGAAGGAAAGACCCTGATGGGGAATTCAGGCAATAACCACCAAATATATATGGTGGTTAGAAACCATCAGGCCAAACATCAATCCACTATGGTGGACTCATTAGGTAAAATAAACAATATTAAAATTAAAATTGTGTTTGATCCTACTGTAGTAGATAGTTTCATTTCACCATATTCATTAGATAAATGTGGATTGGTAACTTATGAGCAGAACAATTTTAAACTGGTCGAGATAGATTCTAGGGTAAATCAAGCATTAGGACCTAGTGTTGAGAAGTGTTTTGTAGATCTATGGGTGTGTGATACTAAGTTAAAAGTGTATTCCACTTCCCTAGGGACGTATGATATAATTATTAGTATGGATTGGCTAGAATCTCATTAAGCTTTCTTAGACTATTTCAAGAAAAGGGTGTCTTTTTTAGACGATGAGGGAAGGTCAATTGATATCCACAATATTAAGAGGAAGGTGACCTTATGTTTCATCTCAATAACAAAAGTTAAGCATTACCTGAGGAAAGGATGTTTGTTGTATGTAGTAGAGGGGGTAAATGATGGAAAGGGACCCTCTTTAGACTAGTACTCGATTTTATCAAAATTCAAGGATTTTTTTCCCAAAGATTTCCCAAGGTTACCTCTTGAAAAAGAACTTGATTTCACTATTGATTTAAAACTCAGTGCGAAGCCAATTTCCAAGACACCTTACATGATGATGGCTCTAGAAATTTGTGAGTTGTAGATACATTTTAAGGAACTATTGGACTTAGGGATTATTAGGCCCAATGATTTTCCATGGGGTGCACCAATAATATTTTTCAAATAGAAGGATGGTTTATTGCAATTGTTCATAGATTATAAGGATTTGAAGATATACACAATGAATAATAGGTTAGTGATACATTGAATAGATGATCTCTTTGATTAGATGAAAGGGGTGACAATTTCCTCAAAAATCAATTTGCGATCAAGTTATCACCAATTAAGGATTAAAGAAGGTGACATTCCTAAGACTACCTTATGGACTTGGTTTCGGCACTATGAGTTCATAGTGGTGCCATTCAGTTTGACCAATACACCAATTGTATTCATAAGCCTTATGAATAGTTTATTCTGAAAGTACTTAGACTATTTTGTGCATGTCTTTCTAGATGATATTCTCATCTATTCCATAAATGAAAGGGAACATGAGGTGCACTTGTGGTTAGTGTTGTCATTCTTAAGAGAATATAAATTGTATGACAAGTTGTCTAAATCTTATTTCTTTCAGAAAGAGATTCACTATCTTGGTCATATTATTTTAGGGGGGGGAATTGTTAAGAATTGAGCACAAGCGAGACGAGACAAGAAATGGTGCAAAATGCCTTAAGCCATTCTGATGCATATTGTATTTATCTCATTATATGAATTTATAGTACATAGATTGACTAGATATAGATCTAGATCTGACTGATAACTCATCAATGGTTTACAACTCATATCAATGTGGCCTCAGACTTTGTGATTTTCTTGGGACTCATCTTTGACAAATATTTCCTCCATCAATTGCATGGAATATTCCACATATTCTATGTCTTTTGTATGAGCCATCAAGTCTTTTTTATCACAACTAGCATCAACAATACACATTATGTATTGTGTGTCACAAGATGTGTCAACTCTTTGCATGATTTCATTCATATCACATGATGCATCAATAATTTGGATGAACTCTTCTGTAGCACATGTTGCATCAATATTCTCTATTAGATCTTTTGTGTCACAACTTGCATCGACCTTTTGATTTGTTGTAGATGTTGCATCAATCATGTCATCAATGTGATTATGATTCTCTCTTAATTTTATTTGAATTTCATCCATCAATTGATCCTTCATTTCTATTTCACCTTGAAGACCATTTGTTGAATGTATTGCATCAACCATGTGCTCAATTAGTTTTTGTTTTTGACTGAATGTCCACTAAATATTTTTAACTTGATTTTGCAATTCATAGTTGTCCTCTTGCAATTCCTTGATTTCCCGAGAGGCATTTTGTAAACACTTTACTCCCTTTCCCATTTCTTATCATTCTCTCGCTCACTTGTCATGCTTGCTTGTACTCACTCACTTGATTTGGTGTCATTTAGGGTGTCGAGTACTACCGATCATGCACCCTAATGTCATGTCCCCATTATTGGGTTTCCCTATTTTGTAGTAGAAAGGACTTCTATGGCTTGTTAGTGGAGAAAAATGAGTAAAAACAGATTCATTTAATGTAACTTAGTTAGGAGATGTTATGTTTTTAAAGTGACATTAGGGAAATAAAGTAACTTCAGATTAATAAGTTACTTAACCATCATTAAAGTGACTTTTAAACTTAAAGTAAAAATTGGAGGGAAAATAAGGGTTATATTTGACTTAGTAAAAAAGGGGAAAATTCTAGAAGTTACATTTGATTTGGTCAAAAAGGGGAAAATTCTAGAAGGTATGGAGAAAGGATAAAAGGAGGGGTAGAGCCTCACTTTGGATTATGATTTGATATCTTATTGGAGTTATCTTGTAGCCAACATTTTCATTGGGGTTTTGGGAAAAAACCTTCCACTACAAGTTTAGTTTTTGTGGTGAAATATTCACCCTAGCTAGACAAGAGGGGAATCCATCTAGGATTTCCATTGGAGCCTAGACAAGAGGGGAATCCATTCAGGATTTCCACTGGAGCTTCACTTGGGAGTTTGGCTTATTGTTGGAGGGATGCTGAAGTGCGCAAGGGGTTTACAAAGTTTTATGGACAAGGTTGAGCTTAGACATTTGCAGGTTTCCGAAGGGTTTTGGAGAACCAGGTTGAAGGCATCCTTGCAGGTTGAGTAAAGGGTGTCCCACAAGGCCCCGCTAGATGACCAACTGTGTCCCACGAGGCCCCGCTAGATGATCGACTGTGTCCTGCATGGACCTCTGCGATTGAGGGTTTGCAGTGGCCGATTAGAGTAGAACGACGTGGGTTACAGGAGTGTATGTTCTGCAATAGATTCAGGAGGATCGTAGAGACATTCTAGGTTTGTTTTCCTTTTGTGTGTGTTGTGTAGTTTCCATAGCATCCAATAGAGATCTGTGTGGGTAGTATTTGGTGCAATTGTTATTACAACTAGTGGAGATTTGTATTGTTGTGCTTTTTGAAGATTCCATTCATAATAAAATGGCAGGATCATCTCTTCTATTTTGGTGTATTCAATTGTGTGCAACATGTTTGATAAAATATTCATTATGGGTATACTAGAAAATTGTTTGTGAAAAGTACTCAATCAGTCTAACGACACATGTAACGCAAGTATTTGATGAAAGTGCACAACCAGAAATACATAATTGACAATAAACCATTATTTTCCTAGCATATTCCCATTGGGGACATTACACCTAAAGTGTGATTACAATGATTTGACTTTACCTCCTTATTCAAATTTTAGGTAGGTCTTGATGATGACATTCACTTTATTGATTTGAAAAGGGTTGTGCAACTTTTTCCTTTGTACAATTCACTGCTAAAATTCAATCCTTCAACTTTTACAATTCCATGATCAATTCAAGTCTTCAAAATACTGTTGCCTCTAATATTGTGGTAATGCTCCAACCAACTTTTTTCTTCTTATTACATGGGAGTATATGTCATGAATGATCAATTTCATTTTAACACCTTGTTACTCCATACTTGTAAGAAATAGAGTGTAAAACTAGACACATGAGCACAAAATAGAGTATCCAAAACAAAATTATCCACCGTCATACACAAAGACAAGTGCCCTTAGACCCCCTTATTCAATTTCCGGCCGGATCTAGAACATGGAGCAAAAAAATGTTATTTTTCTTATGACATATTTTCATTCAATCACTAAAATGCTCTCTCAAATACAATTGTTATATAGCTTGTCCAATAGCTCTTCAATTGTCTTCATGTCCCCCCACACCATGTAACATGGTACAATGTTTGTGACAAACACCTATGTTCTTGAAAGGTGATGTGTTCAACCTTCAAACAAAACTTAATACATGTTAACATTCACCCTTATACCTCCCACTTTCTTTTAAATGGCATAAAACAATTTTACATCCATAAAAAGAAAATCATTTTGGTTTTAATACTTTGATTTTATTACTTTTCATACAAAAGTAATAAAATATTACTTAATACTATGTGCCATGACATTAAATCCATGAATTGAGACTTATAAAAGATAAAGGTTGTGAATTTGTTTTATTGTTTTTATGTACCCATTCAAACCTGTGTTTACTTTGGCATCCAATGTACCCATTGATGCAACAATGGCATCCAATCTACTTTGGCATTCAAACCTATGTACCCATTGATGCTTGAATCGTTATAGGCATCTCTCTGCAAATTATTCACAGAAATGCACCTCTGCAACTCAGCCTTTCGTCCCTTAGGTGCATGAATTCATAAAAAAACGTGGTTGACAGTCTCAGCAAATTAGAATCGTAACTTTTCTTTCATTCATAAGCCCTCAGATCTCAGTGTAAATTGGCAACTGACCAAATCATGGTTTTCTGCAGAAAGAAATCTGTAGTTTGGTCTGTGTGTCTCCTCTACACGTGAACCACTTATGGTAGACTTGGATCGTGCCTCTCTAATATGTCAAATGGCTGGAGCAAAACAATGAATTCGATTGCAGAAAAAAGTGCGCCCTTCGATCCAGAGTGCGCAAGGAGTTCAAGGCCTTAGATCTCATTCGAAGGCAGCAAGGAGATGAAGCTGTCAAAGATTTGGTCCTTGAAGAACCATGGTTCAAATGGTGCATTTTCTTGTGTGCATATTGGGAACGCAAAACCAGTGCTCAACCAGAAAAACTTACAGAGCAGAGAAAAGTTTTATCAACAATAGCAAATTTCACTAGATAATGGATGTGCATATCGATGTGAATATTGACTATTATGAAAAGGACGGACTGCAGATCATAGATCCTCAACATTGATCTGATGCTGGTGATAGAATGCTAGGGAGGCAAATTCTAGATCTCATAGATTTATAAACAAAAATAAATCTTTAATTGATTCTGCTTAAAAAATACCTCCTTGAAGTTCCTTTTGATGTAGCTTATCTGGATGCTACTTTTTGTTGCATGCTTATCTCTACATTATTCGCTTCAGCTCACCTTCCATGGAAAACTACCATGGAGACATTAGGACCTTAATATCAAAGGTTTTATGATACCATGTTAAGAATTGAGCACAAACAAAACGAGACAAGAAATGGCGGAAAATGCCTTAAGCCATTCTAATGCATATTGTATATATATAATGATATGAATTTATAGTACATATATTGACCAGATCTAGATCTAGATCTCATTGATAACTCATCAATGGATCGTGACAACACTCCAATTTACAACTCATATCAAATGTGCTCTCAGACTTTGTGATTGTCTAGGGATTCACATTCTAACAGGAATTTCAGTGGACCCTAAAAAGGTGAAGGCCATAATGGATTGGCCAATGCTGAAAAATGATCATGAGCTGCAAAGCTTCATGGGGCTAGCCATTATTATTGAAGGTTTTTGGAAGGTTCTTAAATATTGTAAAACCCGTCACTACCTTGCAGAACAAGGGAATCAAGTGTGAGTGTATCAAGGAATGTGATGTCGCATTCGTCGAGCTTAATAGATTAGTAACCAATGCACTGATCCTATGAGTATCTGATAAAGACTTCATAGTCTGCATAGATGCCTCCAAGCAAGGTTTTGGTGTTGTGTTAATGCAAGAGGGGGGAGTGATAGTGTATATGTCTCAGAAGTTGAAACATCATGAGGAGATTTATGCCACGCATTATTTAGAGTTGGGATCCATAAGGCTGGCTCTAAATATTTGGAGGAATTATCTTGTCCGATGAAACTTTTTTCTCAAAACTAATCACGAAAGCTCAAAGAATGTCTTCACACAAAGGGATCTAAATTCTAGGTAGAGGAAATGGAGTGAATTTATGAGTGAGTATGATTTTGGAATTTCATAATCAAGGGAAAGGAGAACATGGTGGATGATTCCTAAGAAAAATACCGGGAATCTTCTCCTTAGTTGCATTAAAGGTCAATTTGAGGGAGCGGGTGTTAGGACAACTTCTTAGAGATAGTTGGTACTTAAAGGTTACATCAGCTCTTCAAAATGGGAGGCAGTTAGAACCTAACTTCGAAGGGTATGCCCTTCAAATGGATGGATTGTTGTGATTTCAAGTAAGGAATGAGATATTTGAAGCATGATCCTCAAGGAATCCCATAGATCACTTTATTGTGTTGAATCCTTGTGTGAATAAGATGTATGTAAACATGAAGTTAAATGCACTGCAATTTGTCAATAAATTCCTTAACTTTCAATCTAAGGTAAAGACTGATTATCACCACTTGACAGGACTCTTACATTCACATGGCATTCCTATGTCCAAATGGGAATTCATTTCCATGGATTTTGTTATGGTATTTCCCCTCACATCACAAAGGTATAATGTCATTTTGGTTGTAGTTGATAAACTAACCAAAAGTGCTCATTTCATTCTAGTTATAGAAACTTATGATGGCGTTGATGTAATGTGAACTCTTATAAATGAATTATTTGTCTTCGGGGGTTTCCCAAGAAGATTGTCTCAGATAGAGACCCTCGGTTTACATCTAGGTTTTTGACAAGTTTGCAGTCAACATTGGGGACTCGGTTGAACTTAAGCATAGCACATCATCCTAAAATGGATGGGAAAACAAAAAGTGTAAATCAAGTGATAGAAGACATGCTTAGGATGTATGTTATGGATAACCAAACCCATTGGGAGAGGTACTTACCTTTGGTCAAGTTTGCTTACAATAACAGTTACCACAACTCAATTGGGATGTCTCCTTATCAAGCTTTGTATGGAAGGCCAACACCATTGAGTTGGGACAGGTTAAAGGATTGAGTGATAGTAGGGCCATAATTGATTTAAGATACGGAGAAATAAGTGATTCAAATTAGGTAGCAGTTAAATGAAGCATGGGATAGATAGAAGAGTTGTAACATCCCCACTATAATCCCTAGTTTAATTTATGCTTAATGTAGATATAATGTGTGGCTATGACCAAAGTGATGTAATATGTGAATTGTGTTTCTATGTTTTAATAATAAAATGTGATGTCAGTTGCTAAGGGGACATGAACAAATATGGGGGATAAATTAATCCACAAGAAATGGGAGGGTCTAAGAGAATGGCCAAGAGGGGTCCAAGGGGGAATTACCCATGTATATTAATTCAACCTACTTTTCTAAATTTTCTATTGGTATATGAACCTTCTATTTTTTTATTGAGTGTTCCCCAATCCAATCGTTGAATACATGTAAGAGTGTGGGTGTGAGTGGTCACATCCCAAATTTATAGGGAACATGGGGGCTGAGTATAATCATCTTGGGGAAGTGTGTGAGTCAAGAAAGCAAGACAAAGGGAGGTAATTCATATGGGTTGGGACAACAATTTTATGAAAGAAGTTTTGGTACATGAGGAGTAGGTGGAGGGAAATAAAGAGAGTTTGAAGCTAGTGTAGCCATGGAGGTTGATACCATGTTGGAGCATATTTGGAGCGAATTGGAGTTGAATACTGAAGATCCAGGTTGTCAATATTGAAGAGTGGACTCATGAACAAGTTGCACTAAAAACAATAAGTGTTTGTTGGTGTTTGTTGGTAGTTTTCCTGGCAGCAAGTCCCCTTGAGTTCCCAGTAGATATATTCCTAGCTACATGTGCCAGAGAGACCATGATAAATAAATGGAACACTTAAGGGACAGAGATCAATGAAGGGGTACATTCCTTGGGTTAGACAGGTCAAGAGGAAGAGAGTTGGTGGAAAATCGGGATAGTTGTAGGAGAATATCAGTGGGTTGTGAGTTTTTTGAGCTATGAGTGGACAATGAAAGACCACCCTCTTTTGTGGATTACTAGCCTCATCTCATGGGTGACTGGCTGTTGAGATTTGGAACAGTCAATCTATGGTTAGGTGGAACGTTCATCCCAAGTAGCTGGTTGCACAACAGTTTTAAAAAGATAGTGTTTATCTATTTTTTGTTTTGTATTTATGAGTTAAATTGTTGTGTATGATATCTATAAATGAGAATGATTTATATGATGTTGTAATGAACTATTTACTACATTCACGTGTGTATTTATCATGTGGTAGATGTATATATTTTATTGTTATAGATAGTAGCTAAATTTGGTGGTAATTCGTAGTTGAAAGCTACAAGAATTTAATTAGATGCTAAAATTTCATTTTTATGAGTATTTTGCACTGTAATGTCCCTCAGTTTTTCTAGGGGACGTTACATTATGGTATTAGAGCGTATGGTTCAAACATTGGGCTTGTATGGGCCAAGACACAGAAGAAAATGGTGTGATTCTTTGCTGCAAACTTCTGTGGGTGTGAGTTTGGCGAAAAACAGAGAAATTAGAGTGAAATTTCCCAAATTCATGAGTAAATTCAAGTTTAAATGATTTAGAGTTGTTTAAGAGGTTTAATGGAGCCATTCTGCAAAGTTGCAGAGCCTAATTCGACTTGGGATGGTCAAATTTTGATTTTTAATGGTTGTTGTAGAGTTGCAGGCAGTTTGGTGAATTGACAACAGAGATCGTGTTTGATATCGAGATCGACGGTTGAGATTCATCATGATAAATTTAAAAAATTGTAATGTTTTGGCCATTTTGAAGGTTGAGAAAATTAACAGCCATGATTCATTTCGGGGGTTTTTGAAATGAATCATATCGACAATCGAGGTTCGTCTATAGATTTGGGTGAAGTTTGGAAAATCAACGGTTTAGATCATTTCGATTTGGAGATAGGCGGTCCATATCAATACGAGAAATGTAGAAAAAAATTTAAGTGTTGAAGTCCACCAAGAGAAATCGTTGACGGTTGATGGTCAGGTCGACCGAAATGGCAAAGAGTTTGGTTTGGCTGGAAGACATATTTGACCGTCGATGGTCGAAGGTCAGGCATCGGCCGAATCCAGGGAATTATTTCCTTTTCCAATGGAAAATATCGATGACCGATGGGCCAATGGTCAGGCATCGACCGATTTGACGAAGTGTTTTGAATCAAGCAAGAAAACTCATTTATCCCTGATGGGTCGATGGTCGGGTGTCGATCGAACTCAGCGAGGTGTATGGTTCTTCCAAGAGAATCGATCGATGGTCGATGGATGGAAGAGGGTGATGACGTTTCATGCCAAGTCAGGATCCATGTATCATCCCATGTCACCAGTTTCCACGTCATCCTAGAAGTGGTCGACGGTTGATGGTCGAGTCAGTCAAATTTGGGAAGTGTGTTTGATAGTCATCAGGGATCATCAATCAACGATGCCTCGATGGTCAAGACTCGACCAAATTAGCGATGATTTTCATTCACCAATGGTCGATAGTTGGGTTGGTTGGTTTAGATTTGTGTGCAAATTGGTTGTTGGGGAGATGGGTCGATGACCAATGATCGGGTCAATAGTTTGGGAAAAATTGTGTACACACATAAAGGAAAAATGTTGATTGTCAATGGTTGATAGAGCACAGATCGACGGCTCATATTCCACATGAATTGAGATCAACGACTTAGATTTAAAGGGTTGTTGCAGTAGTAAAACATTCAATTTTATGGGAAAATTTGTGGTTTGTGAAGGTCATTAACTTGCAGGGCAATTTTGAGGCCCTAAATGACATTTTTAGCCAATCAAAACCCATGAGATGAGAGTGTACCAAGGTACACTTATATTTGCATATAAAATAAAATGGCTCAAAGAGATCTTTCCAATGAGATAGACTATTCACAAAGCAGAGCTCATATGTGAAAGTTACAACCAAAACAGTAAGGGTACAATTTTGGCATAGATTTACTTCCAAAGAGAATAACTCCTTGCTCAGAAGTATGTTTGGGGAATAGGAGCAATCGGTGGAAATATTATGATCCGTAGAATCCAGTGATGGATCCAAAATTGGGATATGGGTACCTGAAAAGGTGTAGGAAGAGAAATAAGACACTTGTAGCATGCAGGGATAATTTGGGTAAAACAACCTAAACTTCTTCGGACCATAACTTTTAGCTTGGAGCTCATATTTGAGAAAAGGAATAGTCTTTGGAAAGGTCTTGAGGAGTAGAAGACATATTTCAACCCAAAATTTTTATTTGGGCCATAAAAGTTTCCAAACATTAATAAAGATATTTTTGTAGCAGTAAAAGAGTGGAAATTGCAACATGTAAATGTCGTGACTTTTCACTCATAAATCATATTGAAGCATGAGTAAAATTGTTGAAAAGGTGTTTTAGAGAGGAATGCATTAAGGGAATCACAATTTGAATTGGTGCAATATTTCCTTCATAAATTGATGAATAAATAACATGTATTCTAATGGATGAAATGTTTTATGCTATGCATGTTTCTAACAGTAATTATTGCATGCACATTTCTTGCGGAATTAGAAGTACAGGAAGGAAAAATTGGTTCTTTTATGAGGACTAGAATTATGGAATATGCTCAGGGATATTAAAACCATGAGGAAGAGTTCAAAGGTCTGCATGTCATCATGAGAAATTCTGAGAAAGATTCAAATGGAAGAAGGGGTGGGTATGAACATGTCACTATGAGAATCCTGCATAGGGAAGTGCATTGCTACAAAGCTGATAATGAAATGATTATGAAGGATCAAGAAGATATACTTCAAATTTTGAACATGTTATATAATCAAGTCAGCAAGGACTCTGGCACCAAGCAAGCAACTAGTTCCAGATGAGTGTCTGTGTCTAGATCTCGAAGCAAAAAGGATGATCATGGAAATGATAGGCAGTTAAGAACCATGAGCAAGTGCCATCATTCTCCAAAGTATTCCACCAAAATAACTTATGCAATTTCAGGGTTTGGGAGTAGCCCAATTTTGTCTCATGTCAGGAGGCAAAGGATAAGCCCTGAGGAAAAAATATTACAAGGTGAACTTAAAAATATTAAGCCATCAACTTTCAATGGTGAGCACAGGAAAGGAGAAGATGTTGAGGCTTGTCTATTGGAAATGAAGAAATATTTCCAGCTGCATGATTACCCCTCACGGGTATAAGCTATAATTTAAACCTACCACTTGCAAGGAAAGGCAACCACGTGATTGGATCAGATTAAGCAAGCCAAGAACCTGGATAGAAAAGGATCTAATGGAGGCAATTCAAAGGATATTTGCAAGAGAAAAAAAAATCTGAGAATTACTATGAAAGGAAGATGAAAGATTTCTTTGAACTAAGGTTGAGAAGCATGACAATGAACGAATATGAGAAGAGGTTCTTTGAATTGTTGAAGTATGTTGACTTCATCATGGATAAGAAAGTTAAAATCCAAAGGTATCTAAGTGGGTTACCTTATTTCTATAGTAATAAGATTCAATATGATAACCCCAAAACTTTAGAGGAAGCCATAAGGAGAGCAAGGCATCTTTATGAGCTAAGAAGAGGAAGGCCAATTTTACAAAAGTATTGGAATGACAAGATGAAGGGTAAAAAGGATCAAAGGAAAAAAGGTTTTAAGACACCCTTTTTCAAGAATAGCACCCAAGCAAATAAAAAATTTCATTCAACTCAAAATGAGCTCAAGACTGAAAATTAATTTGGGAAAAGGCCAAGGCAACAACCTGTTCAATGTTGGGGATGTGAGGGAAATCACTTATATAGGGACTTCCCTGACAAAGGAGAAAGAATGAGGATTGTACACAACATTTAGGAGGTTGAAATAGTGGAATACATCAGAGGAAACAGGCCAAGGATTTATGAAACCTTGGACAACAAGCAATCAAAGTATCAATCTGCCATGATTGAAGTGGAAGGTAAGATTGATAACCAGCCCATAACAATTTTAATTTATTTTGGAGTTAGCTATAGTTACATAAATGCTAGAACTATTGAAATATTTCACTTGCAAAGGAGT